>VZTZ01003689.1:30397-73355 GCA_013400955.1 Drymodes brunneopygia | reverse complement strand
GTTTAAATCTAAATGAAGGTGTTTCAGGCTGCTGTCAGACATACAGTTTTTGCACCGTCATGCATTTTCATCTTTTAGTGGAATTAATGGCACAGTTATTTCTCACTATGTCTTTAGTCACTCCAGTTAGAACTGCAGGAGGAAATACTATGCCACTGGAATGTTACTGCTAAAATTGATATATCTGATCTTATCTATTCCTTTTTTAATTCTGAGAGTTAGTATTGTATCCTCTGCAAATGAGGTGTTTTTGGCTTCCTAGGCCAGGCAGTGATGAAAGCCAGAACAGGCTTTTTATTTTAGCCTAAGAGTTTCTTGAACTTCTGTCTCTAACAGGAGAATGATGAAATCTGCAGCTGATTTTGTTTTCTTGCAGATTCAAGCTCTAGTAGTTAAGAGTTGGTTTAAGTTCTTTTGTTTGCACCTTTGAATAGGTGTGATGAGATCAGTTCATTGTATTCAATTGGGGTATGACAGATTCCCTTATCTAAATCACTATTCTTTGTAAAGCAGTTGAGCAATGCTCTGAAATGTTCTCCAGTGTAATCTGGAAATTACTCAACTGAAAATAAAACTGTATTTTCTGTTTTAAAGGAGCAGCTTGAATGACATTGCAGAATTTTTAATTTGCAATTCGGAGCCCATGGAGTGTTACTGTCAGTCACCAAATCATATCGGATATCTTTGGATGGCAAAAGTTCACAGTAGAGTGAATGTCCATTTAAATGAGAGACTTACGTAAATGATCTTCCCCTTTGCAAATGGCAGAGTGTCTCTGGGCATAGGTAGCAAAATACTGTAAATTGGCTCAGTTATGTTAAACTTAAATTTGTTTTAGATTTTTGTAAGCTGTCAGCTGGAGAACTGAAGTAGTTTGTGTTCCAGTGTACGATATAATCTGTTCTTAAACTGATTGATGTATGTGACAAGAATACAGGCAGAGAATAAAGACCAGCATTGAAAACTGATAATGGCCTTTTCTCCTCAGGATTTCCAGTCTTTTCAAGAATTAAGAAGTTAATGGTGGCCTCTGTATTGGCAAGCTTTAGCCAAAGATTGTTCCTGTTCTTTAGGAGCAAGTCTGTAGTTTGTTCTTATGTTCAGAACCACCATGGGTCTGTAACCTCATGGTGTTACTTGCATTGAAGATGTTGAGAGGGTGGAGTTCCTTTGCTATGGAGACAAGCTGAGAGAACTGGGATTGTTCAGGCTGGAGAAGAGAAGGCTCTGGAGAGACCTTGGAGAACCTTCCAGTGCCATATGGGGGCTTATAAGAAAGATGGGGACAGACTTTTTTAGCAGGCCTGTTAAAAGTAGATGTTAGGAAGGGGTTTTGTATAGTGAGGATGATGAAACACTGGAACAGATTCCCAGAGAAAGTTTTTTCTCATTTCCCTTGGCCCCATGGTGTAAATGGAAGTTTGCCTATGTCTGGAGATGAATGCCACCTGCCAAAGGGATGAAAGCATAGTCCTGTTTGTTGCAGACGTATGGAAGGGGGGACATTTTGGGAGGTTTTGGAAGCAGGCAGTGCCCCAGGTCACTTGCAGCACATAAATCACAGCACAGTAATAATAAGGGGAAATGCTACACACAGATGGTCAGCAAAGGCAAATGAGTTGTTGGATCCTCCTACAGTAAATATCTTAACTCCTTTTCATGGATCCAGTTATTGTGTAGTAAATCAACATGTGTGTTCAGTGTGTCCTGGCCTAGACTTCTAGCTGTTCAAACATTTATGTTGGAGGGAACACATCTTGGTTTTGTTCCTTGTGGGAAAAGGACTGTTGTCTGGAATAAAACAACAGAAAATGAAGAAGACAGAGTAGGCGTTTGAAGGCAGTACCTTGATTGATGCAGTGGACATGAAACAAAGTTTAATTTTCTCCCTCAAAATAGATTATGCATGTTAGTCACATTTTGATATTTGTTACAAATCCATGACAAACATGGTAACTGGGTATAAAAGAAGTAGCCTCGATTTATTATTTTCCAGTGATTGGTACAAGTGCTTGAGTATAAGAATATGTTAGGAGATTGTTAAAAAGTAGACATTTGGAAACATAACAGGCTTTAAACATGATTCAGGGGATTATTTTGCCCTAGTGCATGCAGGACTTCAGCTGAAGTTCTGTGAAGTATTAGACACTATTATTATTAAAGTTTAGGAAAAAACTCCTTGATGACTTATCTGTGGTGAAGGAGATTGTTTGGTAGCAACATGAGTGACTTCCATCCTTAAAGTTGGGCAGGAATTAGCAAGTTATATTTTTAATTTTCAAGAAAATACGCTTTAAAAATAAATGTCAATCCAAGGATGGGACAGACTGCTGTACACTAAGTGCACAAGAGTGATAATGCTTTCAGCAAAATACTATTAAAAGTAATGGTTTGACTTAGGGGTGTCAGTGAGCTTCTCTTAGTTTTGCTGTGGGAAAGCAACTGCCTGGGTGGAGACTTAATTCCAAAGCATTTGGCAGGTGCTGGGATGGCATGTATGATACAAAATACCAAAAGCATCCTTTCTTCATCTGCTGGGGAAAAAGATCTGGTTCCCTGTTGTAGTTTAGTTCCATAGAGGGAAGCAATATGTTACGTGCTGTATCCTTGCAGAGTTTTATGAAAAAGATTTTTTGAATATTCAGGAAAAAACCACACCTTTAGAAGGTGGTGTTAGCTTGTAGTAATAAGCTCATAACAGATTGGTTTGCCTTTGTTTGGAAGTGTCTGTGAGAAAGCAAGAAGAATGACTGTGTGTGCAGGCAGTTTGTCTTAAAACATGACTGCAGATGTGTCAGTACAAGAATGCTTTTACAGGAGCTTGCTTTACCTCCTCAGGGTAGCATTACAGAGTCTTTCTGGAGAACTGAGAGCATTCTTACACATGACAACATAACAGTGCCACTTGAACTGTGGCATGTGGTGCTATGTAAGTGTGGATGATGCATCAGTAGGCCATGCAAGTTTAGAACTGCTGTGTGAAGCTCCAGAAATTGTGGTGGAGGGGGAAGAGTTGAAAACAATTTAGGTAAGATAAGCATTTGAACAGTTTGCACAAGTCTTTGCATATGGGGACTTCAAGGTTGAATGTCATGGCCGTCTTACAAAAAAATACAGGCATTCCCTGAAGAGTGGTTATGATGATGAAAACCTTCAGCTCCGTTTATAGCAGATGTACCCTCTTCATTCAGGGAAAGAACAGGGCAAATGGGTCAAGAGAGGAAAACAGTTTTGTTCCCCAAAGTTTTCAATTTATTTTTTCACTGTGTTGTACACTCATGCTAATAACTTCTCATGGAGAAATTAATTACCTGATTTGATTCAGCACAGGAGACTATTTGGGAAGGGGACATGGTGCTCTGCAAGTGGTTACAGTGACATATTCAGAAGACTGATAAACTTGACATAATTAAGACATGATTGAAACTACTCTTCAGTATTTAAAACTTAAAGTATACTTAATTAGGTTTGTACTGTGAACTTTGTTTTCATTAGGACTGTTTTTGTGCTTTAGGTGAAGGCACTGAAAGAGAAGATTGAATCAGAAAGGGGGAAAGATGCCTTTCCAGTAGCTGGCCAAAAACTAATTTATGCAGGTAATGCATATTCTGAAGATACCTTATCTAAACCTGCCTTATTTTATGTTGTTGTTTGACTTGGATGTGAATGTTAAGTCTTCTAAGAATTCTAAGAACTGAAGTACAGACAGGATAAAGACCCCCACAAACACAAAAACAAACTCAGTGTCAAAGGGAACTTTTAATTTTGAATTAGAATTTTTTAGGTTTTAATACATGTGTGTCTGTCATTTTTGCTCTTGTGATGTCTTGGGGATATGCTGGGTGAAGAAGAAACAGCTTTTGTTACAGGAATTCAGGATTTAAGCAGGTCAAAGCTGCTGTTCTGGCTTAATTCTTTTCTTGTTCAATTTATGCTGTGTATAGCTATAGCATTGCTGTGTATACCTCAGAGAATTAAAAAACAGATTATTTCTTTTGGATTAACAGAAGAAAACCACCACCAAATTTTTGCTGTACAAAGGTACTTTCAATGCTTTTAAGCTCTGTCACTAGAAATGTGTATTATGTACTAGCAAAAATGGCTAATATCAGTTAAAGACATGAAATTAACTTTATTTGAACTTTATTTTACTTGCCTTGTTCATTCTGGCACTAATACCGAAATCCATTTTTTTATTCTCACTTTATGTCAGAACTTTGGTGCTATTCCAGTACTCCCTCTAGTGCTTTTTTCCTCTGAAGCTGAGTTCTAAAGAAACTTCGGTGGACTTTTCACTTCTGCCATATACTGCTTTGTAGCAAGTATTGTTTTTTCACTTGTTGTAGTTAAAGCCACTGTTATCAGGGGAGAGATGCTAATGGAAGAGACGTTGAGAATCTCTGTGTTTTTACAGCTATTCAGGACTATGTCTCATAGCAAGTGTTATGTCCCTTGTGCTTCAGTGAGGGGAGAGCATGTCAAGAACATGAAGGTGGAAGTCTCATGCATAGCCAAGAAATGTGAACCAGGCAGAAGGCTTTGTGCAATGTGTGTAACTCCATGGCACTCTTAATATTGTGTTTCTGTGATTGCAAAAATCAAGGATTGCATAAGATTCTGTGACAGGACTTGAATGTTTTCTAAAGCCAGTATATATCTGCAGTATTGAATAATCCTCACAAGCAGTAGGAAATAAGATTGAGAATATAATATTATCCAAAGATTGATGATATTTTTTTTTTCTTCAACAAGAGATACAAGGGTATATTGATGACATTTTTACTCTTATTAAAATGAGCTGTAGAATTTTTGTAGTTTGGTAAAGCTGACTCTGATTAGAGAGGCAGATCCATTGTGTTGACATCTGTATTAGGGTAAGGTCTAGAAACCCTGAGAGTAGTGTGTCCTGAGAAGACAGGATGTCTGCATATATACTTTCATAAAGTATATATATTACAGTACATGCGCATTCATTAAAGCCTTTCTCAAAGTGCCCATAAAAATTGTAAGTTAAACCTATGTAGGTTCTGAGTCAGATGCTACAGGTGTTGCTATTACTGCAGCACCTGTGATACTTTTCTTGGATGTTTGACCTGCAAGACTGGTGGAACCAGTCTTTTGTGTTCTGAGTGCCATAAAGTGTTGCTTGATTTCCTTGCAGTCATCAGGATAAGGATGTGTCCTTTTAGTTGCTGTCCACTGGAGGGGTTGCGAAATGGAAGCAGTCTGTGGCAAATCTTCAGAAGATTAATCAGTTTCAATTGGAAAATATTCCCTGAAAATTCTGTAGAAGTTGGTGCATAAAACTCGCTGAAATACAGACTTGATTTTCCGATTTGTATTGCTACCTCTAAGTCAGCTTATTCTAAAAATAGGCAAAAAGATATGTGGCTTAGTGTGTTCCCAAGTTCTTGTAGATGTCATGCAAATCTGTTTTGTCACAGTACCACCTCTGCCTCTGAAATATTTGTAGTCCCAGTATAACAAATCTTTCTGGGTTTGTCTGATAGCTTCTGTCATGGTGGCAAGTTATGGAATGGTTCTAGCCTTTCCTTNTTTTTTTTTTTAGCCTTGCAAATTGTTAAAGTTGCAAGGTCACACATTTGTTATTGCAGGTAATGGTCTTACCTGAAGACCAAATGAAGATAAGTAGGAAGGAATTTCCCTTACTGTATAAGCAGACATAAGTTATTTAGTTAAGCTTTTTGTATGTTAAAGCCTTTCCTCTGTATTACTTGTATCTTTGTTAACAGTACAGTGAATCTTTCCAGATTTAATGTTTTTATTTTAAATGGTTTGGAGCATCTTCAGCACTTCGGGCAGCAGCCCTCAATCTATCCTGTACTCTGTACGTCATATGAGGAAAATTTTAGCTTCACTGCCAAAGCTTCATAGCCAAACTGCTTTTTGTTGGGCTGTTTAATGTTTATAAATCTCCATAAAACATGTTTTCATGAGGAAATCCCAAGATCATCTATTGATTTACTAGACAACTTCTTAATTTCTACCTGTTTAATTTCCCAGGTAAAATCCTTAATGATGAAACTGCTCTTAAAGAATACAAGATAGATGAGAAGAACTTTGTGGTGGTTATGGTGACAAAAGTGAGTAATCATTACTTTTGAATATGAAGCTTCATTAATTTGATTTTATTTTTTCTTGTGATGAGTGATTGTATAGGCCCATCCTTAAAACTACTGGAATTTCATCATATGCAAGTTTTGGTCAACAGTAAAAAGCTTGTGTGAATAGATAAAAAATACTGCTTCACAGTCTTGGTTTGCCTAGACTAATTTTTGCTGCTGTTCTATGCTGAATGTTTATATCAAGAAAAAGTTTGCTAATGGCTGATTTTACTGTTTATTCTTTCTTGTCTCTGTTATTTTTTCCCTTTTATTATTAAAAGGAAGAAGGCCTAGGTAGTTTGTTGTTAAATCCTCTGTATGGAACTCTTCCAGCCTTGCCATGTTGCTTTCATAGTTCATGGCTTTTTCATCTGTCAGGCTTAACAGCATAAACCAATAGAGACAGGATACATCTGGCAGTAAACAAACATGTGGGTTTTGAAAGACTGCAAGTGCAATTTACAGGGAATGACTGTGACACCTGTTTGAACTATTTCTTCTCTGAACCACTTGTCAGGCTGCTTCCAGGAATCAAGCCACTGATTTTCCAGGCATTCCAGACCATTGTGATCTGAATAAAACTGGCTTCATCTCTGCTTTGGAATATGAAATTAATTTTGAAGCTGGAGTTCCTCCTCCTGACAAAGAAACATATATTGTGTTGCCCTTTATTTCTATCTAGTATTATTAAACATAATTAAACATGTGAGCTTGTTAAAGATAACTGTTGTTGCTGTCTTCCTGAATGAACAGCTTTCTATCCTGTGGTTTGCCACAGAGGCATTTATCAGTACAAGAAAACAGGTACAGATGAGATGTCAAAGACCAGTTTTTCATTTTGTTGATAGCAGAAGACTCCAGAGAAGTTGTACAATTGCCACTCCTGGAAGTGTTCAAGAAATGTGTGGCTGTGGCACTTAGAGACATGGTTTAGTGGTGGGTGCGGCAGTGCTGGGTTAGATTCATTCATTTTAGAGGTCTCCTCAACAATTCTATGATTCTAAGCACAGATCTCCGTGAAGAACTGCTAAATTCAATGTATTCTGATAATAAAGGATTGTAGTTTGGGCATTTCTTCAGTCTTACAATCTTTTTGCTAGTCTTGAAGCTCAATTGCCCTTTCCTGATTCTGTTGTGGATAAGACATGCCCAGTCAAAGATAACTTTGTCTGATGCTCAGATGTTGTTGCATTAAGAGTTTAGGAATCCAGCAGAAAATAACCCCCCTTGCATTCCAACTGTGTCAGTGTTTTTCTTTGAGTGCTTATTAAAATGTTATTTACTGTGCCCGTCATGTTGGGAGCTATTCATTCTTAACCTTACCTCTCCTTGCAGACAAAAGGAAGAAGTAAATGTTTCTACTTCAAGCAAACAATGTCTGANAACGGCGGCATTTTCTCTCCCCCCACTTCACTCTCTCTGTCTCTCTGGGCCTAACTTTAAAGCTATAGAACTTAATATTTGGCATAAGCAAGACAGACGATTGGGGATACAAGGATCATATAGTCAACCCAGGACACTGGTGCACCTTGAATAAATAGTTTTGTTGAAGTTCAGCTAGTTCTTTTGGAAAGGCAAAGATTGGGGTCAGCTTTGTCAGCCCTTGGGGCTATTTTTGTATAATGGGATTAATACTGCATCCAAGAAAAATCCAAGTTTCCATTAGAGATGTGAAGGTTGTTTCACAATTGCATGCAAGTATTATCCACTCTAAATTTTCTGCTGTAAATTTGGTAGTCCTAGATTCTGCTCTATCCTTGGTTATTACTTCAGAGCTGAAGTATTTAAGATGTTATTGTGGTGCTCTGAATGCAAAGATTGCATTACTAAAACACGTTGCAGGTGAGGTTCAATGTTTTTTCACATCTTGTTTTCCAGCAAACAGCATTCATAATGAAATGTGATTTCTGTCTTAATCACTTTTTTCCGGATCTGAGTGGTGAGAAAAGCTTATGCTTACTCTGCAGATGTTTCTTGGCAGCTCTCTTGGTTTCTTTTGGAAAACATGCTTCTGTAAAGCACAGGATTGTTTCCATATTCAGAATATTGTGGTCTGTAAATATTTAGGTCTTTGCATTTTACTTTATCCTCAGAGTGTGGGTGCTCAGGTGTGTAAGTACTTCAGTGATGCTCTCAGTTGCTTGTTTAAACTCAGTGAGAGATGTTAGAGATTTAATATCCTGCAACATTTTAATGGTGTCCTTGATGTTGAGGCAATAATATCAAACACAAATGGTCTTAACAGACCTTGGTGGGTTGCCTGTAGAGAGCCATGGATTTATGAGCTTTGTGCTGTGCCTGAACTCTGTTGTCCTCCTGTAGCCCAAAGCAGCAGCTGGAGCGACTCAGCCGTCAAATGCCACTTCCACTGTTGGCTCAACAACTGCAGCTCCCACAGCAGTTGCTGCACCAATCCCTGTTGCTGCCCCTGTGCCAGCCCCTGTCCCTCCACCACCAGCACCAGCTGCAGTGGCTTGTGAACCTGCACCTGTGAGTGCTCCGAAAGAGGAGAAGCCGGAAGAAAAACCACCTGAGGCACCAGCTGCTGTCAGTCCATCATCAACTGACAGGTAGGAATAAGCCTCTAAAAATGGGTTCCCATTTCTGACCATTTCTCTTGCTTCTAGTTCCAGTCATTCTTGCCATTCTATATAATTTTTCTTCTTTCTTAATTTCAGTCTCTGACTCTAGTGTAGAATTACTGATTATAAGAAGCACCCCTCTTTGTTTATCCTTTCTCCTGTGGGAAATGTTATCTTGGGAATAAACCTACGGAGGGGAGAGTTAAATGACACAAGACTTGAGCTCCTCTTAGGTGTTTCAGAGTTGCTATCATGCAAGTTTCTTTTCAGACTGAGGATATTCACCTACATTGGGGATCTACTGCTCACAAAGCTCTTGAAGTCTTAAGAGGAATGTGTCCTGTCCTGCTCATTAATGTCTGATGGTGTTTTGGATCATGTTGGCCAGATTCAAACCATGAGTTCCTTATTGCTGTATGAGTCTCTTGATTTCTGGAAAGAGCTTTTTCTTCCAAAATGTAGGATATGGTATTGCTCTTAAACATGTAATGCCTTAAAGCTACAAGTTTGGGGTTTTTTTCCTGGATCATCTTTTGATGTTCCTTGGCCCGTGTGCAGGTAATTGTGGGACCTGGGAAAACTTTTCACCTCAATTTTCTACAATTGAGAAAATCAAATGGAAGTTAGAGGTTTCACCCCTGTTGTATGCTGTTGCCCTCTTTTGCTTAAGTACTGCATGGGATTAAAATATTAACTAGAATTTAATGGTCCTTGAATTGCTGCATGGCATGAAATCTTCATTTTTCATACACTGGGTTTTAATTATTTGTGTGTTATTTCTGGGAATATTGGTGTACAAGGCAGTATTTTTTAAGTGATTGTATTTAAACACCATCAAATACTGATTTGATGATAACAAAGTGAAACTTGCAATTGCCTAATGTCTTCAAAAACTCGTCACAAATTTCTTGCACTACATACACAAATCGATGATTTAATTTTGCAATGCTGAGAAATGAGTATGTCTTAGAAATGGAACACAAATGAAGTTTCATTTATCAGCCAAATTAACTTAGTTTTTAAAAAATATTAATGAGTGGGGTTTTTTCTTTTTGTTTTTCCCTGCTCAGTTTGTCCAGTAGGTTCAAAGATCAACCTTTCATACTGAAATAGCGTTTTCCATGTTTTTCATGTACATCACTTAACAGGGAGGAACAAAATAATTTAACGTATGCATTAAAGTTATCACCTACCTTGATTTCAGTGAGTACTGTTTGCTTCTGATTTGCTTTAGAAGTTAAATTACTAAGGCAAGATTTATTGACCCAAGGCCAGGCCAGCTGGCATCCTGCTTTGCCTTTGATCTTTTTTTGATTGTAAATCTTAACTATTGACAGATACTAGTGAAGCATTCTTTTTGGAACAAATTATTTCTTACATAGATCTTACAGAGATCTCTGTAAGTGGCTTGTTGGATTTTTAGTGGTGTCTTCTGAAACATTCAGATCAATCTGATGATCTTTCACTTGCTAGTAGGAGTTCCAAGCTCTGGTAGCCTGATAAAGGTGAGGCTCCTGCAACTCCATGTCCTCAAGTCTACCACGTTATCAAGACTGAACATGCAGTCCCAAAATATGCGCACAATATGTATATACCTATAAATATATGTCTGGCTGCTTAGGTTAGCTCAGGCAGGCCAAAACCCAGCACTCATGCAGGATACATCCTGTTCCCCCCTGGCTATTTAGGGCAAAGCCCACTGCTGCAAAATGAGTATGTACAAAATATAAATGAACAATATGAAGTTTTGTTTTGATAGCTGGCCCCTTAGAGTTTGCCAAGCTTTTGGTACCTGGGCATGGGGGCTGCCTGAGCCCTGCAACCCCGATACTCAGATTCCCTTTGCATGCACATGCACACATACAGAGGGCTCACCCAGGAGCTGGCTACAGTCCTTGGCCTTCAGACTTTCACAGTGTCTGGTCTCAGCAGCTGCTGGCTCCACAGGTATCTGGATCCCCCTAACTCACAGTTCCCTATCCCTGTGAACACTCTGAATTCCACATACACATGTGCTTGTAGAATAGAGACACCCTGCATCATGAAAAATTTTTAGAAGTAGAGTTGATGAAAAGACAGGTTGGATGGGTGGTGAGGTGCAGAGCATGGCCAGGCAAGTGTTTCTTACATATGACTGGCCCTTTTTCTCCGCTTTTTTGTCTCTTGACCCTTGCTTTTCATCTGCATGGTGCCTTAATCTTTCCATTCCCTGCCTTTGGTTCTTCCTCTAAATTTCCCCCAAAACTTTCTTCTGGCACCCCGTGGTGAGTTGCACCACCCTGTAGGCTGTAGTCTCCTTGAAGGAGTCCTGTTGACCCACCCTGGGTGTCACCCTGAGACCAAGGGGCTGATGCTTTGATTTGCAGCCCTGGGAATGTGACACCCTTGGCTGTGGATGATAAAAACTGGTATTCCTCTGCCCAGTGTTGTGCCTCTGTGTTCCTTGCTGTTCATGGAGGTGAGCCTTTAATCCTGTAATTTAACAACTTTGATAACTTGAGATGGAGTAATTGCAAATGTTAGCAGTTTATATTCCTGGGAAAGTAGTATACTGAGATTTTAATAAGTGCTTGCCAGCGACCTCCTTGGGTCCTCATTGAGGTCAAACTGGTGACTGCAGGGAAGCAGTTAGTGAGACTGCTGTGTGCTTTTGAAAATCCACCTTGTTCTCCCACACTTTAAAGCATTCAAGCAAGCAGATGGCTAATCCCTGAGCAGATGGGCAAGAGCCAAACTTCTGGGGGGTAGCGGGGGAAGGTTGGCCTTGTGTTAAAAATGCTAGCATTGTAAGTTTATAAAGTCTATTCTCACTACAGGACCAAAAGAGAGCTCTTTGGAAAGCTTTGTTGGTTTTTTAGAAGCAAAAGGGGCTATTAGAGTTACAGCTGCTGCTGCTTTTTTTTTTTTTTTAAAGAAAAACAGGAAGTTTTCCAAAGTTTTGTAATTACCATTGCACTTGTCTTCATCTTACAGTACAACAGGTGATACATCTCGATCAAATCTTTTTGAGGATGCTATAAGTGCACTTGGTAAGTGAAGAGTTTTTTTAATGTAGACATTATTTTGGTGCAGCAGAAACATGACAGATTAGCAGATGTTGACATTTTCTTCTGTATCTGTCATTGTTAAAGTTATAATCAAAGTGCTCTTCTCTAAGACCTGACGTTGGTATCTTGGAACCAGCTTTGAGAACTACTTTACTGGAGAATATTTCCCTTTATATATTTTTATTGTGTAAAAGGAAGATCCTTGCACTCCTGCTTTTTTTCCCCCATATGCCTTAATTTCTCTTTTAACTATTCATTTTAAAGTAGCTTGAATAGAAGACTAGATGTAAATACATGTGTGCTTTTCACTTTTGCATCCCAGAGTACAGGTCTGATAAAATTACTGCCTTTATTATTCACTTGTTTAACCTCTGAAAGTACATTGTTTTTTTTGTCACATTTCAATTCGATAAATTTGCCAGAACTGCTGCTATCTGGGCTGAGAAATTAATATCTCCATGTATTTTTGGTCAACTTACTTTTGACAGTTTAAATAATCCTTATTTGTCATTGGAATAGATACAATAAAGACAACAGGAAGGTCTGCCCCTTATTTATGCTGATTTGTATGCTAGGAAATAATTAGACAAACCAACAACTCCTTACTCCTACTGAAATTTGTGGGCTATTCTGGAGCATAACAAATTCAGGCACAGAAATAAGGAGGAGGTGAGGTTTTTATTCTGCCTTTTTTCTTTAAATATGAAGCTGCAGTTTGGTACAAAGAGTTAAACCAAGTAAAGAGTTTCACTTGCATTTTTGTGTGGATGTATTGGAGGCAGGTGCTGTGAGCGGTCCAGGGTGATTTAGGAGCAGCAGTAATGTTTTACATGAATTAGTGGTAGCTACTAGCTGCTGCAGCTTAGATCTTATGTGTTACATGATCTGAAATAGCTGAGAGATACTGATAGCAGGAGACAAAAACGTAATAGAACTAAACTGGCTGAAGTGATTGCTGCTACCAAAGGTGCTTCTTTAACTATTCATAATATCTTAGTGGCCAAGATGAGGTCATCACCAACACTTGTATTAACAGTGTTGATCAGAAAGTTCAGTGAAGCTGGTGGTCTTGATTCAAATCTCTTCCAAATTGGGAAAAAATCAAAACAACATTTCAAGAGCATCACCTCACACTCCATTTTATATGGGAGTTCATTGGTTGGTGTCTGATGGAGTAAGCCTGTGTGTCCCTAATGTGTTTAGAAATGACAGGTATTGAGTGTGAATTTCTGGGTAAGCATACTTGTAAGTGTTACCAGCCAAAAAATTTTCAAGGGCAATAGGCATGAACTCTGAGGTTCTTTTTCTTTAAAAACTGTCGTGAAGGAAATTTGCTTGCACAAATTGGAGTGTGTTTTAACATCATAAGTTGGATCCTACATACATTCTAACTGTGGCCTCTCAATTACTTTGTCTGAAATTATTTGACTTTGCTCTAAAAATAGGGATTGGTTTCTATGATTTGCTGTTGTTTTCAGTTAAATGCTGAAAAGTGATGTGGCTTTTTGTGCTATGTGAAGACCTGCACGTCTTGCAGCCCTTGTGCAACCACATCTTTCACAGGAGCAGCCTAAGATTTCTTTAGGGCATAGGATGAGAATGATTGTGGGGAGTGTGATGAACTGGATTTGAGAGTTAATCCAGTTTTAAAATGTTATCTGAAAGACAAAAGCAAAGAGCAGAATCAATTCAGCATTGACCTCAAACATTTCCATCAGGGCTAGGTTCAGATAGGCCTGACTCTGTACCATGACATTGCTGGTGTGCAACTTCTGAATTATTATTCTTCATCTCACTTTTGCACAATCCGTTAACTAGTCTGTATGGAGTACGTGCCACCTACATTTGCAGTAATTCTGTTTTTCCTCCTTTGGCTTTTTTAGGAGTAGAAAGGGTAAACTACTGTTGTGTAAAAAGAACATGAGCAGAAGTTTAGCAAAATCGTTGTGTTGGGACAATTGTTGACTTGGTTTTTTTTGCTTCTTTGATGATATGTGTAGAAGTATGTGTCTTTAGAGCAGAGTTTAGGTGTTTTTTTTTTTTTTTAGTGTCTGAAAAAATATAGGTAGATGTAAAATGAATGATTTTGTAGTTCTCTATGAAGACATGAAGCGCTTACTGTTCCTTGAACTGAGGTTTGCACTATTACTTTGCAGCCCAAATAATAAATACTCAAATTAGTCAAGGCTTTGAAATCCTTTATGGATGATACACAAGCACCTTGAGCTAGGGCTAGGGTTTTATTGTTTGTTCTTGAGTATACTGCCCTAAGTCATACACCCACTGATAATTTAGCAGCACATGTTAAGAAACAGGCAGTGGGGTTGTATTAATGTTGGTTTGACTCAAATACCTTCTCCCTAAGGGAGTAAAACTCCATGTTTTCTTTGGTTCTTTTAATTATGACTTACTTGTCTTAACAGACTAGCTCTTGTATTTGTTTCCTCCGTTTTTTAAAATATTATTATTAATCAGTTGTTTTTTATGACAACTGTTAATTATTTAACTTTCCTGTCACTAACTTGCTCATTGCAGAGTCAGTCAGTAGTAGGATTTCACTGAAGTCAGAACTACCTTTATCCAGGGGAGGAGATGGTATTTTAATGCCTTGATTTATTTGTATTTTTTTTCACCCAGGAAGATAACCTTGAAGATTTTCCCAATTAGAATGTGTATCAGAACAGTTACCTTTTTTTAAATTGTTATACTTGCTGTCTGCTTTTGAGACAGTTAAATTAAATGGATTATAAAAAGAGATAATAAGCTTCCTTACAGTGAGATTAGCGTGGTGATCAGTTGCCCTTAAATTACTCCATATATTGTGTGTGTACCCCTTTGTCTTGATTGGTGCAGGTGTGGGACAGTTTTCATCCACTTCTGCTGTAAGAGGTGGGGGATTTGATGTGATGGATGTCTTGTCAAATGTTAAATTGAGTGAGATAACAATTAAATGAGGTAACTTGGTCTCCTGAACACTCAATGAAGTCTTGAGTGACTTTCCTGGATACAACTTTCAAGTCTTCTGCCTGATTTGAGTTAGTCCGTGTTAAGTTGATTAAATTACTTTGATCATCATCAACAGCACATAGCAATATATAGCAATATAATGGTTATCACTAATTGTCATCTATCTAACAATAGCAAAGCAGATAGTCTTCATTTGGAAAATGCTCAATGGCTAATAATTTGACAGGCAGATTTCAAATTAATACATTTCCAAATGTAAGCTGCAGGGGACTTCTCTTGATTACATCAGGAATTGAATATTAGCTGTGAGGATGCCCTTGACCTTAAATGAAAACTTGGAGAGAGCATTATTTCAATTACAAGTGGAGAAGTATCACAAGTACTGCTTTTGTCAGAAAGTTTACATTTTCTTCATACCCTCCACTATTTCCAATCAAATTCATAATGAAACCACTGAATATATTTGGAATTAAAGCCGCAGAACCATGGTATATTTAATATTAAGTACTCTTTTCAATGAACGACTGAAATTTGGGTAGAAATTACATTTGTCCATTGAAACTTTTTGTGTGTGTGATTATTTTTATCTTATTCCCTCAAAATGATGGTCCTGTGACTTGTAGTGACCGGTCAGTCCTATGAGAACATGGTGACTGAGATCATGTCCATGGGCTACGAGCGGGAGCAGGTGATTGCAGCGCTGAGGGCCAGCTTCAACAATCCTGACAGAGCAGTGGAATACCTTCTGATGGTGAGCACTCACCCTACCTGCACCTTGTTCTTTCAGTTTTTGGTTTTCCACACAATACCCTTCACTTTGATTTTGGTGTTATTTCAAACATTGCTCAGTCAGTGACGTTCGCCATCTGGAAAGATGAGATGGAAATTTTGGCAGGTGCGGTATGTTATAGAAAACACTGAAGTAATCCCTAACCACCTCTACCACTTCTTTGCTTTCATTTTTTGTTGATTTATATGGATTTGTGTATAAAATATGTCCAGTTTACTTTAACTGCCAATGGCTGGCTCAGTGGTTTTGTGTCACCTCTTAGTGACACCATTAGTTGATTACTTGTACTTTTGCACAAGTGTCTATAACGTCACCATTCTTTTAGGTTCCAGTTCACTGTTTTTGCTAATAATGCACAGTGTTTTTAATATACTTTCCAAACAGAAAGGTTTGAGAGGGTTTTTTTTTCATTGTGTTTAATTTAACTGGTATTTTGATTTCAGCAGTGTTTTAGAAAAGAAACAGTTTTCATTTGATAAATAAAGCTTGAAGGGTTAAATGAACTTCATTGGCATGAGAGAAAACAGAAGAGTAATTTCACTTTAATTAAAGCCCTGTGAGTTGTTTTAGGGGCTTTTTTGGATTATTTCTCATGTATACCTTAATCAGACAGGTGAATTGTAACCACCATAGAATCTGTCTATGATTTTGTTGCTTAATCAGTATTTCCAGTGCATTTAATTTTCACATTGGCATACCATTTTTTCCCTGATGTGGTTTTTCCTTTTAGCAGATCTGAACTTTATTAAAATCTGGCAACCAGATATCTTGACCTAATCCTTGCAAATTACATGTGGATTGAATTTCTGATTGATTGATAGGAAATCTGGCATCTTTACCCTCCAGTTATAAAACTTTAATTTTGTTAATGAAGTTTTCCGTCAGTAGTTACAACTACAACTCCCTGGCATGCTTCCTACATATAGTGTTCCCAAGACTTTGTAATCTTCGGATTTTAAACTGACAACAAATGTTTTGAGTACAAGAACATAAGAAGTTGAATTCCCAACTAGCATTAGGCCAAGCAAGGGTGAATGCAGTAGCTCCCAACTCTCTGTCATAAGTCTGCAAACACAAACGTGTGTTTTTCATACTGTAAAAATGTTGGTTTTACTGTTCATCTGGTCTGTAAATGCACCATGAGTTCAGTGCGTCGTCCCCTAAGCGCTGGGCCTGCTGTGTGTGTGGCAGTCCTACACAGTGTGCAATTCTTGTGCACTCAGTCTCTGGCATTTCCCTCCTCTAGCTTATTTCTCTTCAGGAACTCCAGGATAGAGATAGAATATCCCTGTGATGGTGCTACATGTGATATCTGCCAATTGCATTGACTGCTGTGAGCTGTTCATTTCTAGTCCTTCAGTAGGTCCTGTATATAAAAGGGGTCCTTCTGTTATATAAGATGTCCCTTTATGTTTCATGTTATCTTTCACTGGAAGTACCTTTTCTTTTTTCTTCCTCTTCTTTCTGCTAGAAAAAGGAGTAGGGAGGAATGGTCTTGCTCTTGAAGACTGAATTAAGTGGCAGACTTTTTTTTTTGTTCTTCTAGAAGGATCATTTTGCTGTAAATGGTCTTTCTACTGTTCTGGATCTGCTGGGATCTGAAGGTGTTCTTTACTATTCTGCTACATCCAGGAAAGATACTTTTTAGTTATTATTGTTCTAATCTGTTTGTGACACTGTTCTTTTACCCTCTACATTACCTGCCTCTGAACTGTCATCAGCACTACCTTTTATATAACCTGCAGATTAGGATTAAGTCGTTGAGATCTGTAAGTGTAACAACATTGTCCAGGTTTAAAGAACCAGTGCAGCAAGGGTAAGGTGCTGGACAGGACTTAAATTGTAATTAAAGCACAGCTGTTCCTCAGATGAGCCCTGAAGATTGTTCTTGTTGTCCATGGTTCAGATGGCAAGCTCTTCAGTTTTCATGTCTTGGTCGTTGAGGATATAGATGTCATCCTGTGTCTGTGACCTGTGGTTGTAGAAGGAGGCCTCAGTTGCTAAAGATGCTCTTTATTTTTCTATGGCCCAGAATCGTCTTCAGAGGCATTTACATTCAGATTTCTCTTTCAACCAAGGATTTCCTAACCTCTACTTAGGAAGGAGTTCTGTCATCTCTTCAGTAACCAGACTCTTAGTTTGGATATTTTTAGGGAACATTTCTTTAATGTGAGTACAGTCAAATAGTGAACATAATTCCTAGAGGAATGGTCAATGTCCTGTGCCTGTCATGGTTCCAGAGGCATTTGGACAATGCCCTTTACAGACTTCACCATTTGTTCATCCATGCAGTGGTCGGTCAGTGGGACTAGATGATCATTGCAAGTAGCTCCCAACTGGAACTGTTTTGTTCTCTATTCTGTGCAGAAACTGGACCTGGTGTGATTATTGCCCTGCAGAGAGCAATGTCAGCTAAAAACCACTGTACTGCTCAGTTAAACAGTAAACAATTGTTTCATCCTCCATAAGGCAACAGTGGCCTTTTTTGCTGTCCAGGCAATGTTTGCATTCAGAGTGGCTTCTGTGTGGTTTAATACCATGCTTTACTCTGTCGTGTAGCTGTGTGAACAAGATCCATACGCCTCACTGGCAACTCTACAGTCTCTGTTATTTGGAGAGTGACACTTCAACCTTGTGTTCAAGAGTTAAGATGATGTTCAAGACGACAAATAATTTCTAAGTAAATTTGTTCAAACTAGTTTACACAGTCCTTCCTTTCAAGAGCAAACTTAAAAGCTTAAACAAGCACATGTTGTTTGATCTGGACAGAGATTGCAGTGATGACATAATGCCTGTGAGTAGGTGAAATCAACTGGTAGTTTCATAAGATTAACCCAAGTTGTTACATTATACTTGGATTGCCAGAAATTACTGATTTGGTAGGAAAAGGCATTTAATCAGTGCTCTGTAAGCCACTGATAAGGGAGTGTTACCTCAGCATTATGCCATGAATGGAATTTTCCTCCTCCCTCTCAGTGGAGGGAGGGATGTGTAGCAAGCTTACTGAGCCATGGGAAGGTAATGAAGTGTGTGACAGGGAAACCTTGCATTTATCCCCCTGAGTGGCTTAAACATGCACTTGCTGATTAGATGATTTATACTTTGATGTGCTTCTTAATAAACAGGTAAGGCAAAGCATTGCTTGGAGCACTGTCCAGTTGTCCCTTTCTAGATGTGCCCTCTGTATTAGCTGTATATTTGTCCTTTTTGTTCAGATGTAATGATGAACATAGCATGTGAAAATCATGTTACAGCAGGACTTTTAATCTCCATTACCTACCAGTCATTTTTTTATGGTAGGCTTGACTAACCTCTTCATTGTCTGGTTACCCTGTAGTTCTGTAATATTTCCACCCATCCAGTTCCTTACATTTTGTGGTTCCCCAGCTGAAGGGTGACCCTCATTTGGGTAGCTTCTCTGTGCTATTCCAACAGCCAACAGAATATTTTTAATACTCTTGGTGTCTATCCCATGAGTAAGTTCCAGGCTTCAGGAAGGTAGGTTGAAAGGACAGACTTGGTACAGGAGTTCAGCGACAGTGAGGAAGGCAGGGTTAGGGTAGGAAGCTTGAGGGATTTCCATGCAGGAGAAAATAGAGTGAGGTATCATGGTTGTATAACTTACATTCTAGTTTACTGTTAGATTGTGTTTTAGCTTTGTCCATTTCAGCCCTCTGAGCAATCAGTTCTTATGTAAAGTTGCTTGCACATAGAAAATAAACAAAAGGCAAGTTAATTTTTTTTTAGACTGCTAAAGCTGGGTGACATACAGACCTTTTCACCTTTAAGATACAGTAAATGACAGCTTTTGATTGAGGAAAGAGGTCCCAAGTGCTGTCTTCTTGTATCTCTTCTCAGTTTCCTGTCAGTTCATGGCGTTGTTACTCTTAGTTAGCATTGTGTACTTCAATTTGTTGCTGTAATGTCACTTCTTCTGCATAACAGTAGAACGTAATGTAACAGTGTATTTAGTTTAACTTTTTCACTCCTATCAAATATCTTCAAACATGATTCAAAGCAAGTGTTTTTTGTTGGGCAGAGTGTGTTTTAAAGTGATGCAGTGCAAGCTATACTGCCTTTCTATACAAACCACACATTTTTCCTGCAAAAAAATAAAATTAATGTTTTCATGGTGTTCTCTGTCAGATATAAATGCATAACTCACAGGGTCTTGCCAGGTATTTGCAGGGAAAGCATTAAGTTGTTAGTTTTTTCCCCCTTCCAATCTGAAACCCAAATACTGCATGCAGTTGAAACCTATCTGTTAGCATTCTGTAAGTAATGATGTGAACTGTGGCTTTAGGGTATACCTGGAGATAATCAGGCTGTGGCTGACCCCCCTCAACCACCAACCACTGGTGCATCTCAGTCTTCAGCAGTGGCAGCAGCAGTAGCAACCATACCCACGACTACTAGTTCACTAGGAGGTAAGAAAGGCTGTATTTGAGAAGATGTGAATAAACAATGTGCACTTAATCTCTTTTTCAGTCACTGTTAAGTTCCAAGTGCTTGTGACCTGTTCAGAGGGAATTGGATAAGAGCTGTTAACGTGGAAATTCCAGGCATGGCACTTTCTTGGGACAAGTGGCTTGTTGTATGTCGTGTGCAATGAGGCATGAGTTTTCAAAAAAATGCAGTGAACTCGCACAATTTCTTTAATTCAGTATTTTGGACTTCAAGACCACGGGTGGGGGTTGTGTTTTCTCTTAAGCTCTGGCTTTTTACTCTGTGGCTGACTGGGCACTACTGTCCATTATATCTATATTAACATATTTACCACACAAAAGTTTGGATATCAAGGGAAAAATCTGAAATTAGGCCATGAAGTGTAGCACTGGAGAGACCTATAAATGACCTAGGACTCCTCACTCAGCAGTGCAGCACTTTGACAGTGGTTGGTGCCTGCTGAAGAGAAGGATATCTATCATGTATTTATCTCCCTCTTAAAGGAAGATAGATAAATACATGAAAGGAGCCTAATGAAAGGGTAGGAAAGGTCTGTTTTAGGCTGTGGCAGAAATGGTGCTCAAGATACAAGAGACAAGACAGTGGATTGGGCAGATGTCTCTGTATGAGATTAACCAGAGAAGAGACATCCAGAGGAAAGTGTTGGAGATAAAGACAAGGCTGTTGGATCTTAAGAGAAGACTAGGTGAAAAGGAAGTGCATTTTTTAACCTTAGAATAAAGAAGTTTTGCTTAAAGCTAGAGTTAGTGTCAGGAAGCAAATTCTTCTGCTCTTCACTGAGTAGTATATTATCCACCTTCATGTCCTGTTTCTGTCTACAATTACAGTGTAAGTATATATTTTATTAAGAGTCTCAGTAACTTTTTAAAAAATGTGTTATTTCACTGATCTTTTTTTCAGGACATCCCCTTGAGTTTTTACGAAATCAGCCTCAGTTCCAGCAGATGAGACAAATTATCCAGCAAAATCCTTCGCTGTTGCCGGCATTGCTACAGCAGATTGGACGGGAAAACCCCCAACTACTGCAGGTGCATCTTAAAACAAGAAAATAATGCTTGCTAATTCTGATTTAGCTTTACAAGAGAGTCATGTGTTGATGTTGTCTAGGACAATATGTTACTAGCAGTTACAAGATTCTATTTCTGGCTTTTCAGCAATTGTTGCTGTAGAGAATGTATTTTCTAAGACATTAGATACAAATTTGAGACTTCATAAGAGGTGCAGAAAGGGGTGAGGAAGAGGGAAGGATTGCTGCAGTTGAATTGAAACATTAAAGATTCATTTCTTGCAGTTAGATTTAATAATTTTTCTGTGCACTTTTTACCAAAATTCCTTTTGACTTCTTAATTCTCTGAAAATAAATATTTTTACTTGTCTGTTGACAGGCTTAAACGTGAGTTATTTAAATATACACGTTTCTTTTACTGTTCTGTGCATCACAGCAAATAAGCCAGCACCAGGAACATTTTATTCACATGTTGAATGAGCCAGTTCTAGAGTCTCGCCAAGGTTTAAGTGGCAGTGATGACGGTGCCAGCACTGGAGGAATAGGAGATGCTGGGAATGCTCACATGAACTACATTCAAGTAACACCTCAGGAAAAAGAAGCTATAGAAAGGGTGAGACTTCATTCTTTGAAATTGCCTTTCTTCTTTGAAATTCTTGTTGCTGTAGGGTGTTGACTCCAGTACATGCTAAGACATACCTAACTTAAACTTTGTTTAGCTCAGTAGTTCTACATCATATTTGATATTTTCATACTTGGCATTTTATAGCTTGTTTCAAATCATATCTCTTCTTGCTTTATAGCAGTTGATCCTAAAATATCTTAGATCTGTCTTACTGAGAAGAGGCAGAGCATTTTAAGTGATCAGAAACCATCGTGTGATAATTGATGATGAAATGGATTTCCCTCAGGATTTATTCAGGGAGTAATTCCTCTTGCAAAAGCCTCAGCCAGTACTCTTTTAGATCATGCCATGATAGGTTTCCAGGTACAAAGGTCTGGCTGCTTGAGCACTGTTTGCAAAGTATTAGAAAGTAAGAACACTCATAGTTGAGTGGGTTTGATGAAGTCAAAACTTTATCCAGTTACTTGTCTATCCATGACAATTAGTTAATTATAGTTTTCTAAAAGTACTGATAAGCATGAAAAGATACTCTAGGGTGGTATATTGCATTAATAAATACTGTGTAACTGACTAAATATGGATTTGCATAGTTGACAATGCCTCTGAGATTTTTCTCAGGACAAATTGCGAGACTTTTGTCATACTGTGGTAGTGGTTTTGTATCCCAAGGACCATGTTTTTTCAGCTGACAAACAAAAGCTCATGTTAGGATCATCAGAAGATACCTATTTGAATATAGGTGTCAGTTCTCTAGATTTTGAGGAAATTGGCAATTAATAAAATGAGTCTAATAAAATTATTTGTCCACATACTTCTTCACAGGTCATCTTCTCTAGTCTGTTGCATTTTCTTTTAAACACATTTTATGCAGCAGAGCTTTATTACCTCTACAGCCTGTTCTAAAACCCAGCAGAGATCCACACCCTTTCATTCTTTTCCCATGAAAGACAAACCTCAAAATTTTAAGTGTCTCAGTATTGCAGCTGATGCCTTCATGCTATTTGTGAGCCTGAAATAAAATCTAAGAATGGCTGGTGAGGGATAATAGGACACAGTTTCTCACAATTATTTGATCTGCCCCATTCATGAAATGCCTTGCAGGTGCTGTGAGGATTTTAAGAAAATCTCCAAATAGTGGAGTGTATTTGCCTTTGGCTAAAACAAGAATTCATTTGCTGAGTGCCCCTGAGTGCTGGCTAAAACCTTGGCACAGTAGTAAGTTCTCTGGCGTTCTCATGCCGTGTTGTCACTGTGTTCCAGACATTAATTAATTCCTTGACATCTGAAAACCAGATTATTCTCAGCTTACTTGTCTTGGCTGCAATGTATAGTTAATTCTGTTAAGATAAACAATTGAAAATATGGCTTAATGTGATGTGCTGGACAACCTACTAAAGATCACAGACTGGGAGCTTTTGTTCCAGGCAATTTTTTGTTAAAAGTGCTTTGGAGTTTTGTTTAATTGTTTAAATGAGCATTGTTTGAAGCCTTTTTTTTCTTCAGCAGTGAAGTGTGCCATTACTTCTTGACAATACTGTAACCCAGGTCTGTCGTAGACTTACTGTGTCACTAAAGAAGTGACAAGTTTTTATGGTGCTTCATTAGACTTAATCAAATCACTTTTTCAAGTGAGGGTCCTCTTTACTAAAGGCAGAGGCAGCACCTTATTTTTTGCTCACTAAAGTCTGCACTGAGCTAGGCAGTGAGGTTTTTTTCAAGAAGGCAGTAATTGCTGAAGTGACATCTCAAGACACTAGACATACAAAGAAGCCTAACATGCAAAATGTACTTCCTAAATATGTTTCTTTTCTTCAGTTAAAGGCATTAGGATTTCCTGAAGGACTTGTGATACAGGCATATTTCGCTTGTGAGAAGAATGAAAACCTGGCTGCCAACTTTCTTCTACAGCAGAACTTCGACGAAGACTAGGAGGATTTTTTTTCTATTTCACACCTCACACCAGTGCATTACACTAACTTTGTTCACTGGATTGTCTAGGATATTTGGGCTTACATTCATAATGCTTGATGTACGGCATATAGGGGGTGGGTGGAACGGAAAACACAGGAAACAAACCAATGAAAGCAACAAGTTTTAAATGTCTGTTTCAAATTAGCAGATGCAGAAAAATCGCACAGTGTAAAAAAAAATACAACCAAAAAATCGGCTTCTGCAGGTAATTAGTTCCTTCTATAAACTGTAGGTTAACTTTTTCTAAGTTTTCACTCTTACTGTACTAGTTCCAGAAATGTAGTGTAATGCACTGCTTCATGTTCTTTTCCACTTAATATTGACATTGGAAGTAGCCTTGTGCTACATAGATCTTACAGTCTGTATTTCATGGCAACACTGGATAGCAGCTTTGTGAAATCTGAAAGATCTGAGCAAATGTAATCCTGAATGCCAAAATAGGGGTATTCAGATTTTTTTCTTTAGCTGTGTTAAAGTAGTGCAAGAAACACAGTATTTTTGTCTAATGCTGAATTAAAACAGTGTTGGCTTTTTTCTTTTTTTCCAATGAAAAAATCCATTTCAGTTTAAAGTATCCTTATGATTGAGAAGCACCACCCCCTGCTTTGTCCCCCTGAAATGATCCAAGAAACTATATACATACAGAAAAAAATTTTTATCCTGTTTACATACTTTATCTTTGGGGAAAAAAATGATAGATATCTAATTACTGTTCTCTTAATGTTATCTTGCAGTAAAAGTTTTAAAAGCAATAGATTGCATGTTTGGTTTTGTTATATGCACTCTAGTGAATTGACTGTTCTTTTTCTGCCAGCAAACAAAATGCAAGCTTCATTTTTGTCTGCTGCAATGAGACTTTATCAAATCAAATTTCATCTTCCCAACTTTGTTGAACCAGCTTTTATAGTACAGCTATAAGTGTTCTGTTGCTCTTGAGTAGATTGTAGTGTTCAAGCTATTTCTGTTAAGTAAGGACTTTTGGGGATTTATTCACTTTATAAGGAAGAGAAGTTGAAAACTTGAGATATCAAGCAAACTATCAATTTATTCCAACGTAAAAAAAAAATGACAGTCGAAACTTTGTATTGAAAATAATCTCTGGTTACAGAGTTTTGAATCTTACCTCTTCATACTTGTCCTTTATTTTGTTTACTCATAATAAAATGTTAACAATCATTTTTTTTTAATACATGTTTACTTTTAGAGGTAATTTTGCCCATCATTGCAATACTAGGAGTAAAAACAAATGCAAATTTAATCTAAAGCTGTTCTGTGCAACATTACCTGAGCACAACATGGGGATAGTTTGATTTTTCTAGTGTTGTAGTCCAATTACCTGGATTACAAATTTACCTCTACAGTAACCAGGAAAAATATTATTAGTGGTACAGCACTGAACTCCTGTACAACTAATGATATTAATGATTTTAATGATTTAGTGGTACAACTAAAAAATTATTTTCTGCCAAGTTTGTTTGTCAGTGGATTAACTGCTTAACTACTACTTAAGCTCAAAGTACAAGTCAAATGTCTTGAAAAAAGAGCTAAAAAGACTGAAACATTTGTATTTTGTTTCTTCATTGATTGGCCATAGTTTGTAAAAATCTTATCTGCACAAAACGATGAAATGTATTAAAGCCTTTTCCTTTTTCTTTCTATTCCTATACATCTGTGATATTTTTCCAGCTAGTGTGTATTTTAATTATTCAGATTTTATTCTTTTAAAATTTCTTAGGTGTATGTCGTCTAAGTGATCAGTAGCACAACCCAAATCTATCAGTAGGAGATGTGATACTGCTAAATAGGAAATAAGTCTATCATAATGTTTTCATTTTAGAGAAGTTAGCATTAATACCTGAGTCAGCTAGTAGACTTCATCTAAATAGGATTCTCAGTTTATCTGTGAACTGGGAGAGATGGATTTTGGTTTAACACTGCACGCCAAAAGGGGCTGTTTGTTATCTGTAAAAGGACCAGCTGTCAGGTACTTGGAAAAACACCAAATTGATACAAGGACTTCTTGAATGTACTTTTACTACATAGCTAATACTTAACTAAGACAAAAGCTTTTAGTTTGTGGGAGTCTTCTGCACTGATCAAACTGCTACGAGAAATAACCATTCCTTCTCTAGGAGGGTGGAGAGTAAAGCAAGAATGTCTGGGTGTTTCAGTCCACTCCCTCCAATTTTGATTTTGAAATGTTTACTTATTATAAATGTATTTGACTTAAAGTCTNGGCAAAAAAAAAAGCAAAAAAGCTAGTAGCTTTGTTCATTTGTAACTTTGTATGCTGAGTGACTGAGGGATTTATGGCTGCTGTGTTTGAAGCCTTACTAATCATGCTGTTCCCGTTTTTCTCCAGCAGTGAAACAGTGTTTTTGTGAGTTCTGATGAACAACAGGTGTCTGACCTTACATGCTAGCAAAAACTGTTACCTGTCCAATAGCGGGATACTTGCCAGGGAGAATTGTGTCTTTCTTTGTAGTAGCTGCCAAAAGGGAAGAATACATGGAATTCATGTGGTGTTGAGGAGGTGTGACCTGAGCAAGCTGCCTAGGTATGTTGTGCCTCGTTTTCTACCAAGTACTACCGGGAGCTGTCTGCACAGAGTGCTTCTCAGCTTCTCTGCTGCAGATCTCTTAGGGATTTGGGGATCAGTTTCCTCAGGGCTTTCTGAACAGTAGCTGAGAAAATAAAGTATTTCTTCCTAAGTTTTGGTACTGTAGTCCTTACCTTTGTTGTAAAACTTCTGGATATCTGCTTAGACGAAAGCTATTTATGATGCACTTTTAATTGGGATTAAAGAGTTACTCTGAAGTCATATTAATTCTGTAGTTGTCTGTTCTTAAGTCCTCTGTACAGCTGCATTTTGATGCTGTGGTTCATTTAGCTTGTCCAGAGTTGGCGTGATGAATCCAGCTAAAGCTGAAGCAATTTGACTGATTAAATGCCCTGTTCTTACCCCACACTAACAGAACTTTCTAGGAATGTGAGATAATCACTCCGGAAGTCAGATTGTGACTCTGATTTTGGAGTGCTGGGTTGAGCTTCACTTCAAGAACGTTCATGAGTGAATGAGACAGAGACACAAAGCCAAGTCCTCAAATAATGTTTGCATTTCTGTCACCCATGGTTTCACTGGATATTTCATTTGGTTTATAGAGTTTTGGAGGCACCCACATCTTTCTTTTTATTTTTCTGATTTCTCTTAAATCCAGCTCTGTGCACAAAATTAACCTAGAATTTCTGCACTTGAAAATACTCTCTAGTTCAGTGGAAATGATAAGGTGGGAGTGGGGAGAACATCTTTGTCAATAACCTTTTTAGTTCTTCCTTGCCTGTTTTGGGATGCCAACAGTGATCAACGTGTCATCCTTTGAAAACATTATTTTGACACAGCTATAACTACAACTATGTGGTTATGAAGCCACAATTTACAAAATTTTGTGTCTTCACTAAACCATCCAGAAAAGCAGGCTTATTCCACCTGGGATTAAATAATGTATGGGAAAAATTAGATTATTCAATCACCACAAAATACATGACTGATCATGCCTGTGTCTGCAGACTGTAGCTGATGTTGCTGATTTCTAATTGTCAAGTGCCAGTGCTGTATTTATATATTTCTTCATAGAATATATGATCTGTGAAGGGGGGGAAAAAAAGTCGTGAAACTCCTTGGTTCCTGTTAGGAATCAACTTCTTTCCTCCTGTGCAAGAGAAATAAATGTTAAACACACACAATTTAACTCCAGTTGTTATCAAAGCACATCTTCATGAAGACAACAGCATCTCTGGCATTTCCTGTCCAAACTGCAGTGAAACTAATAAAGACAAATGCTTGCTCTTCAATAATGGTAGTAGTCTGGAATAATTAATAGTCGTAGAGTCTAAAGATCCTTCCTCCACTTCATCCCTTTGCTTTGGCATTTTCCTTTGTGAGCTGTTACAAAGCATTATCTGCTTTGTGCTTCCATTTGCTGAAAGTCTGGTACTAAAAGTCCTCAAGGTTTTGTGTTGTGTGTGCCTCGTGCAGTTGTGCCTCAGAGACCTGGAGTGCAAAGTGTCTTTCAAAATAGGTATCTTTCTATTTTTATATGGCTCCAAACATTAATGTGAATACTCTGTGGTGCTGAGGGCAAGGAGCAACATCCTTGAAATTCTTGTTGCCTGAGATAAGAGATTTTAGGTGTGATAGACGGGGAGTAACCAGATACACCAGCAGGCAGCTGTTTGCCATCCCAGGGGAAGGGTTGGTTGCTGTCCTTGTAATGTGAAGCATTTGACTTCAAATGTGCAGCAGCCAAAGATGAAAAAATAAAGACGATCTCTCCCACATGTCTGTGTGGCTCTATCTGTAGAATTGTTCAAAGTCTCGTCAAAGTCAGACACATATTTTTAATTATATCTTTGAATTAAGCTCATTTCTTCCCACCCCCACTCCCTTGTCTTTACTCTAAATCTCCCTTTTTTTTCCCCTTTCTTTTCATTATTGAAGAAAGCATGCCAGCCACAAAGGGAGCACTACCAGCTTCTGTTAAAGGATGGAAGAACAGGATTTCAGAGTAGGAAAAGGGGTAGGAAATAGTCTTCAGGGTGGGATATGGAACAGGACAATAAAAGTGCTGAACACTTGGGCTAGAGATCTCTGTAGGGGGGCTGAGGTGAGGAGTCTGGATCTGGAACTGGCAGTGAGTGTGAAAGGAAATGGGTGGGAGCGTTACAAGCGTGATGAAGGAATGATGTGACAGGGCCAAATGGGGTGTCAGAGTGAGCAAACTTTTGGTGGGACTCTGGATGGAGTATTTGGGAACAGAACTAACATTTATGTATAAGGACACTGCAAAGACAAAGAAATTAGTTGTTTCTTTCAGCTTATTCGGTAGCATTTTGTGTAGTGCTTTGGTTCTAAAACCAGTTCTGAGGGAGATGAATGAAGAGGTTACTAAACAACGAGGGCAGTAAAAAGAAACAAACCTTGACATATATCTCACAGACATGGTACAATACTTTTGGATAGTCTGACTGCACTGAGATCCTCCTGCTTAAAGGTGGAGAGGAAAAATGTAATTTGATTTTTATTTCTGTGAGTCTCTGTGTTGTTTGAAGTGAGACTGATGCCGTTTTGGGTTTTGCTTTTTTTTTCTTTTGTGTTCTCTGTGTTTTTTGCACATATATTTGTAGCTCTGTAGCCTATTGTATTAATGGCTCGTTTTCCCAGTAATTTTCCATGGCCTTTCCATAAGCAGAAAGACCAGAGCTCCAAGCCCTGGGGGGTACAAGGCCCTGTCCTGTCTTGGTTCTTCCTGGCTACCAAGGTTGAGAACAACTCTTCAAGATTTATTTCATGGACAAAGTACAGCCAGTGCTAAGCAGGGGGCTCCAGAGAAGGGGCTTGACCTGGGAGGGAATTGCATTACCCCTTGTCCTCCTAATTGGTGCTTTTTATCAATTATGCTAATTTCCTAAAACCTGTGAAAAGGTACTCACCCCTGGGGGGTGGGATTTTGTGGACATCTTTTGATAATTGCCCCTGAACATCTTCAAATACAGATCCACTTTTATATTGCCTCCTTACTAAAATTATCTCGAGTTTCATTTCCAGATTGGGAAAAAGGCAACAGAGAAATGAGTGATCTGTCTATAAGCATGCATTTCATATTAACAAATGTGCTGCTTGCTTCCCCCGTCTCCATGTTAAAATATCAAATTTCCCTTTGGCAAAGGGCAGGATAGTGCAGAACAGTCCTGGAGCCATGCTGCGGAGTCCATTTGGACAACTGTTCCTGATGGGATTGTGCCTTTTGAGCATGAAGGTAATTTCTGATCCATGGGTGTCCTAAAATCTAAAGTGTGACCTGTGGAAAGCTGAAAAAACCTTGGGAACATTCAATCTTGGAAGAGCAGCAGGGTTAAGATAAGAAGCTACAGGAATATATTAAATATGACTGTAAGTCAACAAAGCTGTGGTTTTTTTCAGCTGCAGTAAGAAATTGTTGCTAAATGTGTACATAGCTGTATTTTTCACATTTCACAGAATTTGCAGTAAGTGGCCCTCTGGTACACAACTAGAAAGGAGGCAGAATACACAAAAAGCCATTTTCTAAATCTAGTTGAAGTGTGCCTGTGTTGCCTTTAAAATCTGTGGCAAATGGTCATTCCTGAAGCACTGAACCTCAGTTTGCCATGAACAGGGATGATTTTGCTCCCAGGCAGGGGCAGCAGGATGGACAGCTGTTACTGCTGAAATTAACTCTCTGCTGTGGCCATCTGTGGGCGAGGCTTGTAAATTTGTCTACTGCTCTTGGCAAGAGGGAGCCTTGTGATCCCAGTTCAGAATTCCCTTTGCTCCAGGGTAGTTGGAAAGGACCTCTTGCTTTCCAGGTTTATCAAAGTGATGCTTTTGTCTCTTGTGGGTCCTGCCGTGATTGAAGGGGAGGGTAGCTGTGCTAAGCTAAGAGTACAAGCTAAGAGTGCAGGTGAGGAGAATAGGGAGGATCCCTGATGAAGTGGTAAAACTGTAGCCAGTTTTTGGGAAGAATCACATTTAAGCATTCTGATGCAAAATGAGGCTGGGAGTTGGGAGCCATGCATTTGATTCACATGGTGTTCATGCTGTCGGGTGCAGATACAAACTGGTGTTTTTAGAGGGGATAAACACCCTGCTGGAAGGCAGGGTGGCAAGAAAAATAGGTTTGCCTAATGGAGCTGCTTCTAGTGGAGAATTCTGACATTTTTGTATTTGGATTTTGAAAGTGAACCCCCTGATGCTGCAGTTCTGTTTCCTTGCTGCACGGGTGAAGGTTGTGGTGTCTTTAGAACGGTGTGTTATTCCTTAATAAGCCTTGCTATGCCCTAATAATACCTTCTGAATGCCTCAGATGTAAGTGATTAGGCCTGTGCTTACAGAAATAGGTGTCTCAGTGGTAAGATGTTATTTGCATGATTGTGGTTTGTAGGTGGAGAAGCTGCAAGCCTGTCATCCGATTACTCGTTCCAGTTGAAAAAAACTCTCTCTGTGTGGCTGTCACATCATCATCATAACTCATATGAAACAATTAGTGTTATTTTGCAAGGGACTGGATTTTTGTCCCTTTTCTTCTCCCTGGCAGTTTTGCTTTATGGCGAGTGTGCTGGTTTTGTCTGGGATAGAGATAATTTTCCTCACTGCAAGAAGATCACAGTGGGAGGATGTATTTGGATTTGTGCTGTAAACAGTGTTGATCACACAGGGATATTTTAGTCATTGCTGAGCAGTGTTTGCACAACAAGGCCTTTCTGTGCTCCTCTCATCACCCTGGCAGCAAGGGGTGCTCAAGAATTTTGGAGGGGACACAGCTAGGACAGCTGTTCCCAGCTGACCCAAGGGATATTCCAGACTGCATGATATCACGGCCAGCTTAGGAAGTGGTGGGGATACAAAGGAAAGGCAAGGGACACACACATTCCAGGTGTTCTTCTTCCCAAGTGATGGAGCCCGGCTTTCCTGGGGATGGCTGGACACCTCCCTGCCCATGGGGTGTGGTGGATGAATTCCTTGATTTGCTTTGCTTGTGCGCGTGGTCTTTGCTGTCCCTATGAGGCTGTCTTTATCCCAAACCATGGGGTTTTGCAGCTTTTTACCTTCCTGATTCTGTCCCCCATTCCACTGCTGAGGGGGTGAGCAGGTGGCTGTGTGGGGATAAGTTGCTGGCTGGAGTTGAGCTGTGGAAGTGAGGAGAAGACAAGCCTAGAACACTGAGACAAATTTAAGTTTCCTATAGATTTACCTTTTCCTGGATTCTGCTAACACCCAGTCCTCTGTGTTTGTGGACACCCCCATGCTCTGGAAAGGGCTGCAATTTTTACTTTGCTAGGAACAGTAGCAGGATCATCGTTATACACTGGCCTTATTCAGGTGGAAATACAGGTTGCTTAGTTTTAATCCTGCTCTCCCTTCACCTCTGACCCCAGCCACAGTATTGGTTGTCCTCCTGTTTAACACTCAGATTTTGTAATTGGGAATTTAGCTACGCTGGGGAGATGGGGAATGAGCAGCTCAGTTGTCAAATTAAATTAGCATTTAGAGAACTGTGATCAGAGGTTGCATGGAGCTGACCAGGCATCTTGCATGGTTATCTGGCAAGGTAACTGGGAGAAAGGGGGGAAAAAGGGGGCAAAGTGTTTAATTCTGCATTTAAGGGAAAGAGAAGGGGAAATGTTTGCCAGTCTGGGGAGTTCTGTGGCTCTGAAATCCCAGGTTTGAGAGTCTTAACAACACACCAGTGCGGTGCCTGGAGAAGGGAGATACCTGAAGAAACCCTGAGGGGTTTCTAGATATACAAAATTATTTGTAGCTTGCAATATTAGGGTTGGACTTAAGTTATTTCAACCCAAAGCAGTGTCACTGTTGTCATGCAGATTTTGAGTGTGTGGTGCCAGAATCTTAATGGACACTGCTGTCCCAAATCTGAATATGTAAATTGAGGGCAAATGACACCTCAGAGAGCTGGGTGGGAAAGGCAGTCATGTGAGTCTGGCTGGGGTTTGGTCCTGTGCCTGATTCACTTGTCTGCTCGTCAGATATGAGCAGTTTAAACAGTGTTAAGGACTAGTAGTTTCACTTGGTAAAAAGTCATGATTATGAAGATGGCAGGATGAAGGTTTTGGAAAGGTTTCCCATTCTGGTATTTTGTAGAACTAAACATAACTCTTCTTTGCATCCTCTATTCTAAGATTTTCTGACCTGGTCTTTCTAAGTTTTCAGCTTTAAATGAGCTGAAAGGAAGTTTTCCATGCTTGGTGTCTGTCTGTGATTTTGTTTTGGTTTGGAGGGATTTGGCATTTTTTTGTTGTTGGTTTTTTTTTGTTTCTTTGGTTGTGGTTTTTGTTGGGGTTTTTTTGGGGAGGAGTTGGTTTTTTTAGGGGGGGTTTGATTGTTCATTTTTAATGTTTCAGATAATAATTGATTTTACTCTTTTGGAAAATAGAATTGGGGTCAAGGAAAATACATTACATTTTCAAATTTTTAATTCCTTTCACTGAGCAGAGGCCCGAGGTATCTAGATGTTATTGGATGTGGTTTCTCTTTTTTTTCCTGCATATGTGTTTGAGGCCAGGAAGAGGAAAAATTATGAGGGTTGATTTTTTTTTCCCTTTTGGTTTCCAGTGCTAAGTGCCCAGGCAGAGTTTCTGTGATGCTGAAAGTTTGAAAGTCTAGGCTGCATCCCTTGTGCCCATGCCAGCAAATCTGAAAGCTTGCATGTAGCAAGTTAATGCTTCTGGTCTTGTGCATAACCATTTATCTGACCTGTTCTGAATATCCTGGTTTTGCTGTTCATGCACAGGACACCTGTTCATTGCAGGCATGGAAAGCTGGTGGTTCCTGACTGCTGTGACAGCTTGGAGCATGTGGAATGTACAGGCTTCGAGTTTGGACCACTGGAAAGGAAGAGAGCAGAGTGAATCAGACTTTGGTTTAAAAGGCAGTTTTTGAGTCACTTGGAGCCAAACCAAAGGCAGCTAAAACTCTGTTGTGCTGCTTCAATAACTTTCATTTACAAGTTTGTAAAACTTGAGCTCTCCATTAGTGCCATTGTTACTAATTTAATCTTTTCCTCACTTTTTGCTGATGTATTGCTTTTTTTTTTTTTGGAGATGTCCTATTTCTGTTTGTCCCATTTTGTGGTCCTGCCTGCAGGTCCTGTGCAGATCACAGGGTATGAATCACCAAGCTGTGGCACATTGAACCCTGCAAACAGGCCCTCAGAATCCAGAGCATCGTGTCCTCTGCTGTCAGCAAACGCCTGTGAAGGCTCCTAACAGAGCTTGTGTCATCTTCTCCCTATTCTGCTGGAAGGACAATATCCTGTAAGAGTTATTAGCTGCTGCTTTAGGTGGAGTGGAAAGGTTGTGTGGCTCTGACCACAAAGCGGGGGAATCTGATTAGGTTTTTCATAGGGGCAGCCTTGACTTCATGGTCAGCTTGGCAGGGGGATGTGCTGTCCACACAGAATTTTTTCAGGTTTCAAGTGGTGTCTGAGCTTTTCTGAGTGATGGAGGACATCATTATTGATATAATGAGATAAGATTCAGGTCACATATTGGGGCAGATTGTTCTGTTTCCATCTCTGGAGGTTGAAGCCCTGAGTGTTCTCGTATAATCATGTGGGTCACCCTGGATGACTGAAGATCTCCAGAGGTCCCTGGCTGATGCAGGTACTCAAAATTAATTATTTTTGTCATGCAGCCTTACCATTCCAGTGGGGATTTATCTTCTGTGAAGGCTTAGCCTCAATTTCCATATCCTGCCCTTCCTTTTGTTTTTTTTTCTTTTTTTGAAGTGTAGAAGCTGCCTAAACACCATTTGAATACTGAATTCTGCCACCTTCTCTTCATATTTTAAGCAGACCTATAGAAATTAACAAAGCAAGCTTGTCTGACATTGTTAGTTCTTTAAAAATCTCTCAGTGGTGTCATGACAAATTAAATTAGGCCTAAATTTGTTTCTTTCTTAGGTTCTGATAAGCAAAGAAAAGAATTTGCAAAATCAGGAAGAGTTAGCTGACTTATCCATTGACAAATTGGAAAGAAAGATTTTCTGAGCTGGCATATAAAATAAATGCCCTGGATTATTTACTGTGAAATTTTCTGACATCCTTTATTGTTATGGAGGCAGCTGCCCATTTGTTTATTTCAAAAACATAGCTTTCACAGTGGCTTACTTTCCCCCCTCTCCCCCTCCAGCTAAAGCATCTATTAGAGTTTGTGAAAAATTTTCAAGGGATAAAAGTCCTCCCCCAAAAAAAACCCCAATTGCATGGCTTTTTTTTTTTTTAATTAACATTATCCAGATGAATAAGAACATGGGGTTTTTCTAAAATGTAGACAGAATAGAAAATGTGACTGGAAAGGTTTTCTTTCTTTTCGTGTCAACCATATAGCTCAGGGATCTTGTTCACTCTTCCAGGGTTGGGAAGCAGTGAGTAGGATAAATCATAAATACCAGACAGATTTCAGGGACCTGGACTCCCAGGCTTGCCTTGAAGAGGAAACCAGCTGAGTCCCTTGGGTGAGTTGTTAGAGAAATTTCACAATGAAGTCCCTGCAGGCTGTGACAGCCTGAAAATCTTGTGCTTGAACTGTCCTGCTGGGAGAAGCAGGAAATCTTTTTTCAGAATGTGTTGAGTTTTCCAGCCATTCTGGTGGGCATAGAACAAAGCAGATGCACAAACCAGTGCTTTCTCTTCCCATCCTCTGCTCTGGGTTGGTCTCCTGCTACCTGCTATTTCCTTTGACTCTGGGACAGCTGTGATGGATCAGTAGGATGGGTTTGTTTATTTTGTTGGGATACCTAAGTTCAGGTATTTACACTGGTGATTAAGGGGGAAGTAGCATACTGGCATTTCTAAACAGAATTAATTTTTTCTGTAGTGGAGTTTTATCTTTGGGTGGAAGTCAGCAAGAAGTGGAAACCTCTCCTACTACTTTTAACAACTGGTACTGAAAATTTAGCAACAAAATTAGTCTTTCACCACTAACAAATGTGCAGTGACTATTTCTGTAACATCTTCTCAGGATTTTATGCTTTAGAACTTGCACATTCCAGCTGCCTGAAACGAAAAATGAGGGTTTTGTTATCCTGAATCAGTCTGTTACTCCACAAGGTGGAAAGCAGCCATGTTTTTCAAGATTTTTAGGAGCCAGAAGGTCAAAGCTGCCTTTCAGCCATGAAAATAATGCATTTGGCTTCTTGGGAGGTGCTTGCTAAAGTGTCCCCCTGATCCTTCAAGGCAGAGCTGCTTTGGGCTCCATGCCACTAAAGCACTTTTTTCACTGATAAATGACAACATGATAAGGAACATCCACATGGAAGCTTCTCTGAGGGTTTGTCACCTGGTAATCTCTGAAAAACTGAGACCAGGGAGGAATTCCTGTTCAGGAGTGACAGGTAAGGCCACAGCACCAAATGAGGTACCCATAATTGTCTGTTTCACTTCAAAGGACCCCCTCACCATCAGCCCTGAAGTTACTAATTCTCCTTTTTATCTGAGAGAAAACCCAGGGGTAGAAGGGACCATGTGCTTCTCAATCCTGTCTCCCTCCTAATGGCACAGGCTGGGCTGTCTCAAGCCTGCACAGCCCTGGGCTCATTTCAGAGTGCTAAAAGGGTCTTGACAAACCAGTGAATGGAGCTTACTGCAGTGGACGTGGAAGGGAATATCCTGGCCAAGAGGGCACTTTGCTCTGCTCCTGAATGGAGGCCTGCATTTCAAGTGCCTGCTTGCCCATTCTCTGTCCAAATCTGAGCCTGAGCAGACTGAAAGCAATCCTTTTGATGCCTGAAAATAACCTGAGAGGCTGAAAATTAACTTGCCTGCTTTTTAGACTTTTGTACACCATCATGCAGCATCTTGTTTCCATGGTGCCTGTTTTCTATATGGCTCTCTGATTGTATTAGCAAATTAAAAACCTTGTATCTGCTTTCTTTTCTTCCATCCCAGACCTAGTGCTGAAGATCACCTTTGAAGCAGTCACTCTGATGATAATTGGAGTCTCCATGGTGACTTGCAGGTCTAAGTGATGTAATGAGGCAAGGAGGATGTTTTTTCTCAAACTCCCTGTTCAAAATAACCCAGGTGCCCCCCAAATCACCTCTCTGTTGCGTTGTGAAAAAGAAAGTGGTGCCTACATAAAAACGGGGGTAATGATTCACATCAGCTGGTCCAAAACAGTGTAAAGGACATTGCTACTTAAGGCCTCCTCTCATCCCTGCAAGTCTCCTGTGATCATAATGGAAATCTTGTTCCCATGATCAGCAATCTGTTCTCCCACCTGAAAGAGCTGTGTGACACTGGCCAAAGTGGAGCTTTTGTGAGACACCTCAGCTTAAATGCAGGTTTCATACGAAGCTGGAGGCCCTTTGGGGCCCAAATGTCAGCAGAGTCTTCGTGGGGATCTTGGTGAGGCTTTGGTTTCTTTAGAAAGTTTTCAGTTCTCTGGAACATTTCTTTTGAATGTGGGGTGCTCAGACTGAATTTTTGGCAGCTGGGTCATTTGTCATTGCCTCAACACTGGTGGCTTTAGTCGCTTATGGCAAGACAAAATGTGAAAAAAAAAGTGTAGGTAGGATTTGGCTTTATGGGAGTTTTGAGTGACAACACCTGCCTGGAAGTCCCTTGAGTGACAGGAATAATAAAAGCCTGGTTTACATGTGGGTTTGTGGCTCTTAGTGTACACTGAGCCCTCACAGAACTTTTCCCTATGTTGAGATGTTTATAAAACTTTCTTTTTCCTCTCATGAATTATTTTGGTTTCTGACTGCATGTGGATGAGTTTGCAGGACAGCCTGCTTCTCTTCAACATGATGAATCTGTCTTTGGCTGCTTAACCTCCTAGGGGTGCTAAACCTCTGTCCCAGTTAAATCTGCTGAGCAGGTTTGGGGAGGGAGTGGAGGTGGCTAAAGAGATATCAGTGACCACGACATACCTCAATATATCAATGCCATTGATGCAACTTCTTAGGAAACCAGGTTCTCTTCAAAAATGTGACAAAACTGCCTCAAACTCTGGATCTAAGCTCTAAATCCTCAGTGGCATCTCTTCTCTGTATGTTATTTTGGACACCTTCCTCCACACTGAATGCCTGAGCCCATCCAAAATTTAGATTAAGAGCCATTACTGAACTTTTCTTTTATTTGCTGGTGGATATTTCAGCCGCTGTAGCTCTCCCAAGTGCCTTTCCAAGCAGGCCTTTCCAAAGAGGCCTTTATTATTTTTAAAGTTTTAAAGATGCAGTGACATTCATGCCAAAGCAGGGAGTAATTTGTAGTGAATAATTACATTTCAGATTTTTTAAATTTTTAATTTTTTTTTTAACTCCCAGGTTTCCTTGAAGGAAGGGCTGGAGAGGGATTTCCTCAAGGGCATGGAGGGACAGGAGGAAGGGGATTGGCTTTAAGGTGAAGGAGAGCAGGTTCAGGGGGAACTGCAACAGAGACAGTGAGCCTTGGAAATTCCACTTCTCTTGGAGACCTCTTTCCAGAACCAGAGCCCTATCAGGAAGGCTGAGAGTAAGTAAGATTCAATCGCTGTTCAGAGTGCTGAGGGCTGGCAAAAGGAGCCACTGATTTTCCTTTGGCAGTAGAAAAACAAAGGATATTGTGAGGGCCAGGGCATCTGCTGATGTAAATTACCAAAGTTTTACTGGTCATGGGGTTCATATCCCATTAACCCAGCTGGGAATGTGTCCCTGGGAGATAGTTTAATGATTTACACCATCAACATTGAGGCAGATGAAAAAAGCAGCATTAAAAAAGCAATATGCTTAGGTCAATATATGGAGCATTAAAGGCCTACATTAAAAAAAAAATAGAAGAAGCTTTTACTTTGTTGCTAGTTTGGAAATGGGTTTCTAGTAGTGTGATTGTATGGTCAGGTGGTCTTTTTAAATCTGAAGCTTTTTGTTTGTAATTACTGGCTTTGCAGATGAAATAAAGTTAAAAATAGCACAAACTAGTGTCCTGCTCCTGCAAATGCTAAAGTGTTCTTTTAAGCAGGACCTTAGAGTTCAAAGGGGTCTAAGGTTCTTACATGAGCAATGTGACATGCAGAATTTATGTGCTTTAATTCTCCTTTTCCTGAGTTGTTTTCTCCTGTTGCAACTTGGGTTGCTTTGTTTTGAAAACCAGACCAAGGGCATCTGGAAATTCCTAGGGTAATCTAATTACCTGCTAATAAGCAGCTTTTTTTTTTTTATCCCCCCCACCTTCCCATTTCCCTCCCTCCTTCCCTCCACACAGTAAATTTCTTTGCTGTGCCTTTTTTTTTTTTTTTCCGGTTTTTTTTCCCCCTGAATGTTTGTGAAAGGCTGAAATTAACTTTTGGCCAGGTGACAGGCAGCCTGGACAGGCAGCCTGGTCAGGCATCAAGTCCCAGATGTGACAGACGTGTTGCTCATCTCCTCGTAGGCGTGTCACCGAAAACGTGGGGGCAAAGTGAAACTCACGGACGCTGTTTTTTGGGAGCTGGCATCCCTTAATCTCAGGCTGGGGAGCATGAGGGAATAGCTCCACCTAGGTGTGCACGGCTTTCAAAACTTCCTACTTATTTTCACTTTAGGAGAACAAATTGCTATTCATTGGTTCTAAATTACATATTCTCTTTGTTAATTAGTATTCTCTCTTTGTTGGTTGTTGTTTTCTCGTTTCTCATGCTAACTAGTCCACATTTTTCTGTGTCTTTTCATTATCTTTTTTTCACAGGCAGGGAGTTTCCAGCATATGTTGAATTGCCTTTGATAGGGTTTTCTTTATCTTCTGGTCACTCCAGTAGGTCCTTGGAGTGCTATAAATTCTGTAATCCAGGTGTCCAGGGTTTAACTCCCCGAGGCTTTCTTCACTGAAGCTTATCAAGGTTAGTTTAGCAAAACTTAAAACATTTTGGTGATCTCATGAACGCAGTCTAAAAGTAACAATCTGTGGAAAAAAAAGCTGTGTTCTGGCTAGAGTGGAAAATCACACTGCGTAACTGCTTGTGGTTAAAATACACTGCTTATGATTAAGTGCAACGATTAATTAAAAACAATTAATTAGAAAAATTAATTAGGGAAGCTGTATAACTCCCAAACAGGCGCAGGGGACATTCCTGGTGCTGGTCAGGCCTCTGGAGAAGGGCCAGGCTGACACACCAAAGGCTGCAAGGGGCAGCATTTGACAGGGACCTTCCTTTCTCTGCTGGTTTCTTCTCTTTTCTGATGCTCCATCCCAGTTCTGTGGGGCTGGGCTGGGGGCTGGAGGGAGGAGGGGTCGGCAGAATTGTGCCCTGGGCTGGCAGCCGACCCAACCTGTCCGAGCCGCGGCCGGTTGGGNAGCCGCGGCTGTTTGTGCAGGTTTGGTCACTGCTGTGTTTTGTATTCAGAAGACCAACACGGCTCCAAGGGTAGGTTCGTGTGACCCAGCCAAAGCACATTAGAGCTTGGCTGATTCAGCCCAATTAGCCCTGAATGCCAAAAGCACCGGATTCCAGCAAAGCTGTTGAGAGAGGGGAGTTGCTTCTACTGCTTCCCACTGAAGTTTTGTGTGTGGCTTTGTGTGCTGTGCTGGGGGTGCAGCTTTCTAAAAATTAGAATTTCTTTTTTCTTTTTCTTTTTTTTTTTTACCTTTCTAAACCAGATTAGAAATCCCGTTCTTGCCCCTTCCATCTGTAGTGGGCCCCCTCTTTCTGCCTGGTTCTGACACTTCCCAGGCCTCCCTGCAGGTTTGCGTCCATGCCTCCTACCTCACAAAGGTACACAGCAAACAAGTCCTTCATCTGACTCCCATTTAGGTTAATGAGAATCTTTCCTCTCACTTCAATGGCAGCTGGAGGGAGTCTTTCATCTTTCCTTCTCAGAAACTGGTTGGTCGAGGTCCCTTTTTGTTCTTCTTGTGCTGGCCTTTGTCCCCATCGTCTCTGAGCACTTCAGTCAGCAGTGGATTGCTCTGTCTTGTTCTGGTACTCTTATTCTCTTTTGGGGATTAATAGTGTCAAGAGTGTTCTGCATGTCCCCATCTTTAACCGAGGCTAAGTGGCAAAGATGAAAGGACAGATTTTTCAAGATGTGAGTGAGAGTCTGCTGTGGTTTTTTCAAAGATATTTAGAAGCTTCAGAAGGCACCACTTTGTTCCTGCTCCTTTAAGCCTCGTAACTGTCCTGAAAAGACCCAGCATTAAACAGGTCAGGAAAGGTCATGGGGGAGGCCTGCTGCAGAGGGGACTGGAGAAGCATCAGTTCTACAGCGGCCTCTGAATCTTCCCTCTTCTAAAACCTGGACACCTCTCAGCCTTGGCCTTCACCACACTGTGGCTCTAACTACAGGCAGAATGCCACCAGAGAAGGATCCCACCTGGAAGAGCCACTCTCCTGCAGCACCTGATGGTGGGTGTGGGCTAATTTCAGCCTTTCCTACCTTTCCTCAGTTACCATTTTTCACCATTCAAGGGTCCATGATTTAAGGAAATCTAAACAGAGTAATATTTGCAATGCCCAAAACATCACAGGGTGGCCACTGTGTGACTCTGAGTTAAGGTTTCAGAGGCAAAGAGCAACCCGGGGACTTGTTCCTTTCACACAGGGATGTGGCAGAGGCAAAAAACCCAGAACAAACTAAGCCACAACGCATCTGCAAACTACTGCCTTGCTGACACAACACAGCTCCATTTCAACCCAGGAAATTGTCTGCTTTTCTAGCTGCTCCGAGGTGCTCAGATACACACACTGCAGCGATTAGTTATGCCAGCAATTAGTTGTGCCTCCAAAAAATGGAGTCCTTCATTAGGACCTGGCCCGAGATGCCAGAACCCAGCAATTCTCCTGGAATCTTTGAAGTCTTTGGATGTTGAAAGTCCAACAGTAATAATGTGTAAACACTTAAATGTTTCCCTAGGATGTCACAACCACATGAAGGGCAGACTGAAGCATGTTGGTGAGAGTGCAAGAAGCAGCAGGACGAGAATTTGAAGATTCTGACTGCACATCTTTGTAACAAACATCATTATTTTAATAGAAAATGTGTCCCTTTGGCCAATTTTTTTTCCCCAGTTACTCTGGTGCACGGTCATGGCACTTGGTAGAGTGACTGAGTCACTCAGATTACAGAGCAGGATTGGTGTTCCCTGCGGTGGGCATGTGACTGGTCATTAAATTATACCCTCTGTATTAAAGTGTTGCTGAATGATTGCTTGGAAGGCTCATGGAATTATATCCTCGCCACCTTGGCTGACAGGTAAGAAAAGATCATTAAAATAATCTCTGTAGTATGGTAATGACCAGGCTTGGCTCCACAAACTGCTGTGCTAGGGAAGAGACTGAAATTTAAAAAAACAAAATGAGAAACCGCCGTCGCTCCAAGAGAGTTTGTGGCAAAGGACATTTTGAGCCAACAGGGTAAAAGTAGGAACACTGCTGTTCTGAAGATCTTTTCCAGTTGACATTAGATAATTAATTATTGCTGAGCTTTAACAAAGCCATCTGCAGAAGCTGTTATGCCTTTTGCCAAATGATATTGATGTGGCACTGACACAGGAAAAAAAGAAAAAGTACAGTTTAGAGCCTTCCCAAAAGAAATACTTGGGAGCTACCAGTCAGACACACACACAGGTTCTGCTAGCTGGCAAATTTACTGCTTTAACAGCCCTCCAAGCTGGGGACAATAAGGTTGTTATACAGAGCTGAGACCAAAATGGTGGTTAATGACCTGTGGCAAGCAGCTGTGGTGTGATCTCCTTTCCACGTGCTTCTTGTTTGTTGACTTTGATGGACAGGGGAGCAGAGGAGTGGGAAAGGAGAGTGGGGTCTTAATGCTAGATAACCCACTCTGTTCAGGAGAAAAGTCAGAGCAGAAAAGGGTTTTGATCCAGAAAGGTTCTTTTCAAGTAGTCCCTGTGAAGGCTCAGAGGCAGAGGGAACAAGGCATGTACATGAACATGGTCTTGACCACTCTCTCCTGTGGCTTGTACAACTTCAGGCGGGAGCACCTCTGCAATGGACACAGGCTGAGAGAGATGGGGCTGTTCAGCTGGAGAAGGCACCAGGGAGACCTCAGAGCACTTCTCAGTACCTAAATGGGCTCCAAGAGAGCTGGAGGGGACTTTTTTTACAAGGGCCTGGAGGGACAGGACAAAGGGGAATGGCTTTAAACTGAGAGAGGGCAGGTTTAGATCAGATACAAGGAGATAATTCTTTACTGTGAGGGTGGTGGGGCCCTGGCACAGGGTGTCCAGAGGAGTGGCTGCCCCATCCCTGGGAGTGTTCCAGCCCAAGGTGGATGGGGCTTGGAGCAACCTGGGATAGTGGAAGGTGTCTGTGGAATGGATTCATCTTTTAGCTCTTTTCCAACCCAAACCATTCCATTATTCACACATACTTCAGGTGCAATAGTTGGATGATATCAATGCTTGCCTTCACCTTCACTCATTTTCTGTGTATTTTGGGGTAAGCCCTTTGCCTTTCTGGAACAAGGACTGACATTGATTCTGAGCCTGGGGTGAAATCCTTTTAAATGGAAAGCTGTGCTATTTTAATTTTGTTGTGTGGGTGAGATATAATCCTCAGAAGAATGAATGGTCCTGTGCTTACTGCCCAACAGCCATTAAGGTCTCCAAATAATTACAAAGCCACGTGGTGCTGAATAAAAAATGAAATCTGTGAGGTGTTTCCAGAGCTGAGCCAGTGAAACATTTCCAGGCAGCCTGAGATTTTTTTCCTGTGCACTCCCTGTGTAGCTTAGGGAGTTGGTCTGAATGGCACCATGAAATTACTCTGACCAGAGACTCCAAAACTTCTGTGATCTCCTTGCTGGGGAGAGGTTTTTGGGAAAATAGAGCTTCCTGTGAAAGTCTGAAAGCTTTTTTTTTTTTTT
>VZTZ01003689.1:2136-30361 GCA_013400955.1 Drymodes brunneopygia | reverse complement strand
AAGAGACACTGTGAATGCATTAATTTGCAATTTGTAGCTGGGGGCTACAGTTTAGAACACATGAAGGGAAAGTGGACAGAATTTTGCATGACAGGGTGAAGTCTTTCAGTAAGAATTTAGTGGGCTATATTTTCAGTGTGGAGCAGAAATTTAGAAAATTGTTTGGATGGACTTTACCAGGAGACACCAAACACACTTCTAGACAATCTGAAGCCACATGTATTTAGCTTCCTGAAAATCATGTATCACTTTTGAAAATGCAGGATTAGGGCTTCTGGACTGTTCAGAATCCCCAGGCCCACCCAGCAGTCCTGCCATACAGAACTGGAAATCAGAGAAACCAATCAGCATTTCAATAACAGACTTTCTGCTCTCCTGCCAAGAATTTTAGGCTGAGTAAAGGTATTCCTTTCTCAAGAAGATAAATTACAGCACATACGCAAAGTGAAGACCCAGGTACTTGATTTCTGAGATTTGGACATGGGATCCTTGCTGGCAATCCATGTAATTTATTGCAGGAGTCAAACATCCCATTACTGTGTCCATGCAACCTGACCTGCTGTAGGGAGGAAATTTCTTCCTCTTCACATGTATAAGTAGTCTGTAGCAGTTTTCTGACTTCTCAGAGTACAATGTCAGCACCAAGTCCTGGCTGGTGTTAATTTTGTCTGTGCTTATCTGAACTCAAGCACTAAGTGCTTGTTAAAGAATTGGAAGGTGTAAATGAAAAAAAAAAAATTTGTGTTGTTTATTCAGAATTCTGGGATAAAATAAGCTGATACCTTTAGATGACAACATACAAATCATATGAATTGCCCAGTTTTGCCTGCTAGCCACTTCAGCAGCTGTCCCTGTTGGCAGGCAGGAGATTTTTTATGGCATCTGATGCCTCTTTCCTGTGCCAGTGCCTGAGCTGACTGTGACTGTGTCTCAGCCACAGTGGCTTCCCTTCTCCCTCTGCACCATTTCTCCACAGCTTCCTTGCAACTCCCAAGCTCTCTTTGCTCATCTTCCTTTGTCTCTTGAGCTCCTTGGAGTGTGGATGAGCTGTGAGGAGGCACCAGGCAGCATCCCACACTGACTTATACTCTGTGTCCAGGAATTGCACCCATTTTTCAGCCCTACAAAGCCATGTTTTTGTCATCTTGTGACCATTAACCAGTTTCCTCAGCTCATCCCCTAAAGATGATCCATCCTGCTCAGGTTTTCCTGCCCTACAGCCTGTGAGTCATGCCCTGAGTTTGCCTGCAGAGCTCTGATGTTGTTGTCTAGATAGCGGGGCAGTCAAACAAAACAAGATTGCAACCAGGATCCCATCTGGGGGTGTTGGTAAAGCAGACCCACACATTTCTCATGATCTCATTAGCAAACACAGAACCTGGAGGACCTGCCACCTCCAGGGAACAGTGTTTATTCACATCTCGTCTTCCCCCTCTGGAACTTACATAATGCCAGGTCTTACAACAGGCTGTGGGGTAAAAACACCTTGGAAAATCTGAGTGTATCGAGGCAGCACGGCAGCCTTACTGAAATAAAATGTTTGTTTCATCAGGTGTGCTGACTAGTTTTAATTTTATCAGTTTAGGCCCTGCCAGCATGTCCCAGACACCTCTGCTGCTTCGCTCCCTGAAGGAGACATTTGTAGGTTAGTTAGCAACAGAAGAAACACGCGGGTCACAGAGCAGCAGTGGTTTCACCAGGCAGGACCAACCAAAAGCCCTGCCCTTCTTTATTTACCTATTTTTATATGTTTCTAAGGACAGTCAAAGATTGGTGAAAGGGGTCAACACCCCTAAAGGTTTACAGGACAAAGACATGGTCATTCATTTTTCTCCACCCCAGGGAAAGGAATGGAAAACAATTCTACAAGTGCAAAACAATCCCGGCCAGTTAAGAAAAACAAGGACCGTGTTTACAGAACAAGCATGGGAAACTACAGCTACAGTGTTACAACTTATGGGGCCCTGTAAAACCAGGGCGACAGACATTGCTCTGAAACATTCCAGGAAGGAGTTCTACAGATTCTTAGAGAATTAGAGAATTAGTTTGTAACTCCTCGCAAGCACAAATATCCCCACACCAGGCACTTCCCTTCTGCTGCAAATGCCCCTGGTTCAGCTATGGATGTCTGGGGAAGGACATCCCATTGTCCACCCACCCTCCTAGGCAGGCAGTCACTCATGCCAGCACTATCCCTGCGTGAGAAGGGCCTTGGCAATCCCAAATTGTGCCTATGGAATGTGTGGGATTACCAGTGGAGGCGTTCCCCAGCTTGTCTGGCTGTGTCTGCCTCTGTGTGTGTGTGTCTGCAGGGTCACAGGAGGTGCTAAACCCTGCTTTAATTCTGTCAGTGTTGCCACATCTGAAATTCACTGAGTAAACACACTCCAGGCTCCTCTGCTGCATGCCTTGTGCTGCTTTTTTGTGCTGCTTTGTTTTCCAGTTTCCTCCAACTGTAATTTTCTCTTGCCAACTCCACTGTAGGGGGAAAAAAAAGCTGGAATGTGATTCATAACTAACGCTTAGAGAACCTCTTTTGCAGTCCTGTGAGATATCTACACATGACACACATCAATTAGCCAGACTACAGAGAAAGAAGTCTGCATAATGTAAATGAGCACTTTTTGCAGACTTCCTTTAACTCATAATGACCCTGCATTAAGGAGCAGGTGATGTAAAGCACATCATTAAGGCCAACGGTAGGTGGTGGTGATACCCAAGGACTGCCAGTATCTTCTTTCTGACTGCTTGCAGAGATCAGCATCTGGCAGCACCTTGGGCCAGATTCTCCCAGGACCTCAGCTCCTTGGAAAACCAAAGCACTGATTTAGATGCAAAGTTGCTTTGAAACTGGTTTCCAAAGGAAATGAGGGACCAGGCAATGCCTCTCTGACTGTCTCTGTCCTTGAGGGCTCACCCCTAGATAACTCCTGGATCCATTTGCTCCCCACAGCTGACCCAGCAGCAAACAGCCCCGGAGCATGTGAACTCTGCACAGCAACTGGCTTTTCACACAGCGAGGAGGAAGGGCTGGTGAAACTGTCCCTTAACCACTGGCGAGTGAATCAACACTGCTGGTGTGAATCAGCTTCTGTTTGCTCAACCCCAGGGGTGAAGGAGTGCGAAGAAGGGGGTGGTGTCACAGCAAAAAGGGAGAGGGAGGCAGGGACCAAATCGCTCAGGTCAGCTCAGCCCACACCTCTGCTCTGGTTTTTGGTCCAATGTTCACTGATGGAGGCTTTAACACCCTCAGGGGTGAAGAGATCCTCAAAAGAGCAGCCCAAAAGGGTAAAGGAATGTCTGTGGGACCTTTACATCTTCTCCTATAAAAAACAGACACTCATGCTGTGACACTGGAGCATGGTTGCACTGGGAGGAGCATGAGAGACTCCATGGCATGGAACTTCTCCCAAGTCCTGCTTCCTTCAGTGAATTCCTGTTCTCAAATGTTACTGAGCACATATGTGGTTAGAACATATATTTTAAGTTGAATATACTTGATCCCGTATCTTTGCTATAGAAAGCAAGAGTTTGGCCAAAGCTGTAAAAGTACAAATTAAACTTTTTTTAATTTTCTCTGAATGTCCAAAAGATGAAACTAAAGAAGAGACCTGGGTTCTGGTACCACATGGGGTATTCATGTGGCTTTTGATGTGTTTGCTGGTAAAGTGTCTGGTAATCCCCAAGGAGGATCTTGCTGTAATAAACACAGTAAAAATAACATTGTTCTACATATTTTGCCATAAAAGAGCATTTACTGACCTTAAATTTCTATCAGCTCCCACACATCCTGTCCCTCCACACCCATGCCAGCTTGAGTACCCTGTCACTGATGGTTTTTTCCTAGTTGTGGAATGTGTGATCAATGGTAAGAGAAAGGTTCCCTTTCTTGGCATCCTTGATGAAATCCTAAACATTGCAAATGGTGTCCTCATCCAAAGGACTGATACCCTGTGTGTGAGACATGAATAAATGAAAACAAAACGCCACAGCAGCCAGCTGTGTGTGCTTGCAAACAGCTGGGAGAGTAATCCAGGAGCTTTGTTCTGGTGGCAGCTGTACCACTGCTGTGAGGGACTGGAATGCCTTTCCTTCATCCCTGTGTGACAGGCAAAAGTCATCCCAGAGAAAGGGTGGTGAAATAATTCTGTTTTTTCAATGCCAACATAAAAATTCTGCTTCAGATAAGCTCTATATAACTGGATCATTTGAAGAATGTATGCCCCAGTTAAGACTGCTCAGGGGGACTTCTGATTGAGGAGGGTGTGGGGACTGTGCAGGACCTGGAGCAAAGGAGGCTCAGGGGGGACCTTGTGGCTCTGCACAGCTCCCTGACAGGAGGGGGCAGCCGGGGGGTCAGGCTCTGCTGCCAGGGAACAGGGACAGGAGAGGGAACGGCCTCAGGCTGGGCCAGGGGAGGCTCAGGGTGGACATCAGGAGGGGTTTCTTCCTGAAGAAGGTTGTTAAGCATTTGTAGGGGCTGCCCAGGGAGGTGGTGGAGTCCCCACCCCTGGAGGTGCCCGAGGAATGCCTAGATGTGGCATTCAGTGCTATGGTGAGGGTGACAAGGTGGTGGCAGTCACAGGCTGAGGGCTCGATGATCTCAGAGGCCTTTTCCACTCTGCACAACTCTGTGGTGCTTTGCTCAGCCATGCCACCAAAGGCAGTGATGAGGCACAAAACTAGAGAGCAATTCTCACTGTCTGCTTCACAAGTGAGGTGACAGTACCATCAACACGTTGGGACCTTGCAGCTTTCCCCTGTGTGCCTCTCACTTTGCCAGCCTGAGCTGCCACACACAGCCTCTGCAGCTCTGGGGCAGGGATGAGAATCACTTTGGAGACCCTCTGTACCTTTCATCACTCTTCATGTTTGGCACAAAAGGGAAATAAAACTCAAACGGTCTGTGGTGAGAATCCTGGTGGGAGTGGAATGCAGCAATCCTGAGGGTAGAGCTTCTCCTGAGCCTTCCTTGAAGAGACAATGTCCTGCACAGCTCCACACAGGGGTGTGTGACACTCGAAAGGCATGCCAACCTCCCTCTCCTGGAGTACATCTGCAACAAAAACCACATTACACAGAGTGGAGGTTCAGCTGGAAGGCAACCTTAAAAAATAAGGCAAGAGAGAGAATGTGCTTTGAATGCAGATCACCAAATTGAGAACCAAGAACCAACAGGTCTTCTGGCCCTGATCTTCACCACCAGCTATTTTGCAGCTGCTGCTGTGTTGGGATCAATAATAAATTTTAAAATGTGCTCTCATTCCTTGCCTGACACTATGTTCAGGGACGGTGACTCTGTGCTTCCCTCTGCTGTTGGTCACAGGGTCACTGCCCATCCCTTTAAAAGGGCAGCCCTAAGTCTTGGTTTGAGTGTCCACTTTCAGCTTTCATCTCCTGTTAGCTCCCCCTAAGCCTTGCTCTGCTAGGTGTCAGACACTGCAGTATGCCCTTCTCTTTAAAATGAGTTCTTTCTGCATTGTGCTCTAGTGCAGATACCCAAAGACTCCAAATGAGCAAAACTGGGTTTCAGAGAAGCCTCAATATAGCAGCATATGCCTTTTATTTTTGAAGCAGATGGTGTTGGTCACAGTGGAAGAAAGCACATGGGGAATGACATGCGCTTTTGGGCTGATTTATTCTTGTGTGCTGGGTTGGTTTTTTCCCAATCACTGCTTTGCAATGCAATTAATTAGTACTCTTCCCTGTCTTGGCATCCTGGCTATGGGACTGGATTCAGCGATTTTGTCTCAAAACACAAGAATGCTGAGACTTCTCAGTGACATCACCCTTAAGTGACATCCTTCATCCCTTTTGCTCCATATTTCCAAAATGTAACATAAAATGCTGTGGCTTGCCACACCAGCAGTGAGAACCCTGAAGTGCTTTGTTGCCTTCCCTTTCAATTACCATTGTGCAGTGTGGAATACCTGGCTTGGCTTTCCTCATATTTTTATGGCCCTGGCTGCCACATTATGTGCCAGTCCTGAGCTGGTGGGACTCCACTGTGACACCATCAGCACATTGGAGCTTGTGTTGGGCACTTGGAGAATGAGCCTGGTCTCTGTCTGGCCTGCTTGGAAAGTGCTGCCCATGAAAATCTCTCCAACTTTGTGTCGTGTACTGCAAAAAAACAGCCTAGACTTCTAAGAAAGCTGAGGCTTGTCTGGTTATTGCATTTGTGTTGGTCAATGCTCTGCAGTCTCTTTGTGGTTTCCTGTCCCATCCCTACTGAGTGTTTTGGTGGTTTCTTCCTCTTGAAGACTTCCCACCCTTTCCAGCCATTGGATGGGTCTAATTTTTGTTGGGGGCTCATGCAAATCTGTGTGAAATTGTGTCTTCCAATGATCTGCACAAAAATCAGGCACTCAGACATCTCCCAGCAGGCTGAGGCTTGGGAAAACCAGCTTGGGCCATTTTGTGGGGGATCATGAGCAAGCTCATCCCTGCATCCCAGAGAAGATGTAGGCACCACCTCTGTGTTAATTCTGGCCACGGCAAGGGCTGATGACTTTACAGGAGTTCTGCATTAGGCCACAACTGCTCTCCAAATGCCCTGGGGAAGGCGAGTTTGAAGAAAAAACAAGATACAGGCCCTGTGCCGAAGCTCTGCTGAGCCAGGAGAGGAATAGGAAATTGATCAGCCTGTTCCTTCCTCAGGGCTTGAGGCAGCACAGCCCAGGCATCCAGGGAGTATGGAGGGATAAGCCTGAAGCAGAACTTGCTCGAAGCTCCCACTGCAGCCCACAGGCTGGAGAGGTGGATGCTCCAAGCCTTGGAAACTCAAGAGCTGATACTAAATAAATAGAAATGGTTGTTTCAAAAAGCAAATAAGAAACAGGTCCTTCTCCCCTTCCACACACCTTTTAGAAGACAGATGAGAAGCAAGGCATGGTGTGTCACCACTGTGAAGACTAAAAGCACTGAATACCATTTTGATGCATTTTTATATAGGCTTCCTTGATTGGAGATTGATATGTGTGAGGATTTAACCAGCAGATAAATAATAACAGGACAGTGATAAAGAACAGCAGGCCTGCAGGTCTCTTTGCTCACTGCTAGATTTTTATTTCTGTTTTTATCTGTACTCACACACTGTGCATTGCAGAGCCTCAGAGCACACCAGCTCTGCTGCTCGTGCTGGTCCAACACCCATCTGCCAGCCCTTCCATGAGGGCAGTACCAGCATCCCAAGCTCACATGGTTGTGTGCCTTATTTAGCTGTAAAACACTCAGGGATTTTTGTGTTTATAGATCCTGGGTACAGATTTCAGATATGTCTGATGGAACAGTGGGTCTGTTTTGTTTTGTTGTGCCTTCCCCATATGCTAAACAACACTCTGAAACATGCTCAAACACTAAGCAAAAAGGAACCATCTGGGAGGTATTCAGTCTCACAGCCAGACATGGACCTCAGTTGAACCAAATTCCAGGGTGGAGAACCTTTGGGATCAAATCTAGAACCAAAAGGTTTACAGTTTGCTTTAAAAACCTTCTGAGCTCGCACAAGGTGAGACACAAACCTACTGGCAAATGTGGACTTTCAAACACAAATATTCTGAGCAGGGTTTCCACACTGACAACTTTGGTTTTGATTTGGCTGTGGCCTGGAAAGAAAAGTCTCTCTTTCAGCTGTGGGGTGGCTTGCATATTTCCAAGGGAGGAGTATAAAGTGTTTTAGTTGTTTAAATAAAGAGGAGGCAGAAACATTCATGCTTGGGGTCTGACCTGGCTGATATAAACAAAGAGAGCTGCATAAAAGCAGAGACTTCTGTTGGCAACAGGAACCTGTAATGACATTTTTCATTCTTAGAAAGCATAAATCTCCTTCTCAGCATTTGAAGCAGAGAGATAAGAACAACCAGCTGACCCTTAAGGGAGAAATGACCAGGGTGAGTCACTGCTGCACAGCTGTTTTCTGCCTTTCTAGCAAAAGCCGGGGTCAGAAGATGGGAGGCAATGCATTCTTAGACGCCTCTGTCCTGCATGTCTAGTCATCAGCTAGTCATGACTGTAACAAGAAATATCAGGCTCTCTTGTCCAGGAGTTGAGAAGGTGAAGCCATCTTTCTGCATCTAAAATTATTTCTAGGTTGATGGTGATTTATTCCTTGCACTGACACATGAAAGCTGTTGATTCAAATGGTGTTGGATTCAGGAATTTTGTTTGCTTGGTCTTCCAGAAACACCTCTGAAGAAGCAAACACAAGATTTGCTGACCTTTGCCATCTGCTGGCCTCTGACTCTGGCTGCTTTAGGGGGCTGTTTCACATGCCACAGAAGGGTTTCCAAGAAGAGGTGAAACTTCCAGAGCGTTCAGGCTCAGCAGCTCCTCCTGGCACGCTTTTTGCCAAATGCATTTGCAGATCTCACCAGGGTCCTGGCGAGCCTGCCCGGATCAGGCATGTCCAAATTATGCACACACAGCAGCATCCAAAAGAGGCCACCCCTCCTGGCACTGACATCACACTGGGACCGTTCCACTGCAGCCAGGCTGGCACTGATTTTCCTTGATTAACAGCCCTCCCGCAGTTTTCCTACAGAAATCCCTGCTGCAGCAGGCATGAGGCAGTAATTTGGTGCAAGACCTCTGCTCCAGGGCGTATGGTGCATTAGCCTAACAGCTCTTTTCTAGAAGTGCTTTTGGATCACTGGAAGGTGCTTGCATAAATAAGCTCATCCCTTCTTGGTTGTCAGGACCACATTCTTGAAATAGTATGGCGTGCCCTGGAACAGCCACGCTTTTCAGCTGGGCTGCTGCTCTGAGGTCGGCTGTGGGCTGACCATGCCATCCTTGCCTTCTTGCAGCTGTTGGAATCTCATCCCCAGGTTATCACTCTCTGGTGATAAGGTGCATTTTGCCTCCAAGCCAGGGAGTAGTTCTCAGGCAGGGGGTGAATAACCCACCTATGACCCTGGTTGCCTCTAGAGCAGATGTAGCAGCCCTCTTGCCACTGAGTCTGTTTTTTAGCTGAGTCAGCAAGAGAAAACCAAATTTGGATGCTTTCTCCTCATTAATCCTTCTGTGTAATTGTTACAGGCAGTGGCTAAGACTAAGGCTTCTCAGAAACCTCAGTGCAGAAGGAGATTTCAGTGGTACCTCTCCTTCAGGCTGTGCAGGCATCTCTCAGCTGTGGGGCAGCCCCCTGTGACTGTGGGGCAAGGAACTCCCATTCTGTGCCAGAATTACAACCTCCCCATGGCCTTGCCTTTATCTAAAAGTGGTGCAGGAAGGTCTCATTGGAACATCATCTTTGTTTGATATCAGCTTGAGGGTTGATAGCCTGTGAGAAGATTCTGGGATGTCTGGACCAAAATGGGGTAACTCCAGGTGCACACAGGCTGGATCACTGGATGCTGCACAACCCAGGGCTGTCAGCATCTGAAGGGATGTAACATGACCTGCAGTCCTCTCTCTCTCTTTACAGCATTTCCTCTAATAAAAACCGTGTAAAACAACACCCGACCAAGTTGGAGTGCCCTGTTCAGAGGAAATATGATGGACCAGCACCTCCTGGTGCAAAGACATTGCTGTACAAGCAAGAGCAGACAACTGGCTGGACTGGACATGAATATTCACCTTGAACACTGAGTTCTGCAAAGGGGAATCTGATTTTCATGAGACTGCTGCTACACTTTTTTCATGGCTGGCTCTAATATTCTGTAGAAAGCCCAGGCTCTTCAAACTGAATTTGTGCATTTACAGGTCAGCAAATTAAAAAAAAACAAAAACAAACAACAAGCCAATAAGATATTTTTTAAAAATCCCTCGATTGTATCTGTTAGTGCATTTGTACACAGAGATCAGGAGAGATATGGTGCAGTTGGTGTGGGGAGTGGATAAAGTCCCCCAGCAGCAGAAGAAGGAGCAGCAAATGTGTTTCGATCCCAGCTCTTGCAGTCAGGCTTGGAGAGAGCCTATGTGCACATTCAGCTGCTCTTCCACTAGTCCTCTGAAGGTGGTAGTGTTCCCTTCCCCAAGCTTTCAGCTCCAAATGAGAAAGTTTAAATGCCTTCTTGCTGTAGGGACCAGGAAGAGACGAGCAGGCGGGAGGAAAGAAAACCAACAGAGGGCAGGAAATAATCAACAGAAAATCAGCAGCCCTTGCAGAAGCCACTCTGTGCTGTGCTGGCAAGCTGAAAAATGCCCTGTTCATCCCAGTGGAGAAGGATCTCGACTGTGCATTGCTGAGGGCTCTTTCTCCCAGGATATTCTCTTGATTGTCACTTTTTGGAGCAAAGTGAGGGAGAGACACAAAAATGCACAGAACACTTGCTGTTGCTCCAAGAAGTGGTGCAGAAGAGAAGATCCTTCTGCTTGGGCCTGCCCATGTCCCAGGAAGGGGAAACTGAAAAATAAAGATGCCGTACAAAGGTGTTTAGACCATCTGTGCTAATTCTCATTATGGTGATACATGTAGGGAGTAAAACACTGTATTTTGTGGAGGAAACTGGAAATGCATTCTGCTTCTTCATTCAGCAGTTGCAAATGAGAGGTCTTGTTCAGAATCATCTCTGGTGGATTCTGTAGTATCCCACCAGCTCAGAGGCATAAACCTGCAGTTAGGAGTTCTGCAAGCTGCCTTGTCCATTTGGCATAATGGATGTAAATTGCTTAAAAAGAAAAAAAAGGAAAAAAAAGGAAAAAAAAGGGAAAAAAAAGGAAAAAAAAAGGAAAAAAAGGAAAAAAAGGAAAAAAAAGGAAAAAAAGAAAAAATACTCTGCTGGCAAACCTTTACGTAGGCAAGGAATCAAAGGAATTTGGGAATCGAAAGTTTAAGTTTATAGCAGGGCAGGACATAAACTTGGCCTCTGAGCATCTGAGTTTTGTGCCTATTCCTCCTCAGACAGGAAGAAAAGTTTATGTGAGTTTGTGATAGCCCATGTTCAGTATTTTGTTGAAAAACACCCTCAGTGACACTCAAAGGTCATTTACCATGTTATGGAAACCAGCCTGTGGTGTGTATAGCAGGAGGGACCACATCCATCAGCAGCTGATCTGTAAAACAAGGTAAGTAAGGCACAGGACAGCTGAAACTCTGGAATTCCTGAAACTCCTGTGTGGTGGTTTGTGTCCTGGACCAGGACAAACAGGACCAGGCTGTGATGGGGGCAGGAGCATCTGTGGTTGGATACCTATGTTCTATGCTAATATTTGCAGAAAAATTGCTTGATAGAGGGAGACTTCTCCAGACCTGAATTCTTCATGTGCACAGAATTTTCTTCAAACCTTTACCTGTGTCATGCAGCACATGAAGTCATTCCTGATGCTACAGGAGCAAGCCTGAACACACTGGTCCATATTACTTAGTCAGAGATGTGGTGCGACAGCACTACTCCTGCAATCACACAGTTCTGTGGATGCTGAGATGGCAAATAAAGCTGGGCTAAGGTCACTTACATTTTGTTTTGGAAGAAGCAGCAGGGCAGGGTAAAAACCCCAAGTATCTCAATGCTAAAGTGCTTCAGGCTGCTACAGGTGGGGCAAAAGTGGCCAGAGACACTTGGGAAAGCCCTGTCCTTGCAATGAGATGTGAGCTTAGAGTTTTCTGGCTGAGGTGATGTTTCCACTCCTAATTTTACACCACTGAAGGATGTCAGTCTGTGAAAGGACAGCAAACATCGTGAGGCAATTACTCACTTATCATCTTTATTAAAAGAGGACAAAACACAAAATGTAGCTGAAAGTAGGTTGCTAGGGTAAGTCTAAGACAATGCCAGGTACAAAACAGGTTTTCGTGTCTTTGCTCACCAGCTCAGCCATTGATCTGAAAGCAATCGAAACCAAAAAAAGTCTTGTGATGCTGGCCTCTGAGTGTCTCTCCAGGAAGCAGTTTGAGATGGAGACATGAATTTAACTTAATCACATGCAGAAAACAAAGAGGCAGGAATTACTGCATCACTGGAGTCACTGAGGTATTTTGAGCTGCCTTCTTAAAGTCTTAATAAAAGACGGATAAACAGGTTCCAAAAATATGTGAAACCACCACACCTAAACCCTGGCCCATTCCTAGCATTAATATGTTAAATTAAATGAAATGTTTTCAAAGGCTTTGAAATGTTTGGTGGTTATTTATATGATGGCCATGCCTTCAAGCCTAGACAAAAATTGAGGCCCCACTGACCATGCACAGCTCTTGCCACTGAAACAGTCAGGGCTGTGCTTCCAAAAATGCCAGCTTGGTGCATGTTTTAAAGCTGGGCTACTGGCTGCAGTGACAAAAGAGGGCTTCAGAAGACCACTCTGAGACACTGGCAGACTCATTCCTCCATACCTTTTTCCCTTTTTTCTCCACCAACAATTTCTTTTTATATGCACTTTCCCTGAACACGCTTCCAGGCCTGTGGTGAAGCAGCAGTGTCGGGTCCCAGTTTTTGGTTTTTTGTACTGCTGTAGTTGTGGCATTGCTTTAAACCAGAGGAGAGTCTCGGTTCTAAGGAGCACTCCTGGTCATGGATAAAGATGGGTTGTGCCTCCAGAGGCTGCAAGACCTGGTCTGTTTACAATATACATCCCCAGCTCCTGCAAACCAAGCCTGATTTTTTACCCTGCTCCTCAGAGTACACTGGGGCTGCAACAAGAGTTTGTCACCAAGTACTGTCCAACTTTTCAGCTCCGGTGGCTCTGACACCTGCTTGTTGTGGGGTGCTTGTGAACAGCCAGGCTTTGCTACAAAACCTACAAAATGTTGTCATCTGTGAGGGAAGGAGCATCCATTCCTGGATGGAATTCCAGGCTATGCCCCTCTGTGAGACTGTTCAGTAGCGACCTGTGGAGCAGGGAAGGTTGTTTGCTGTTTCCCCTTCCCTGCAGGAGCAGAAGCCTGGCCCTGGCATCTCTGTCACCCACAGCCAACAAACTGTGGGCTTTCTGAGCCTTCACACATCACCTACCTGCCTGACTCTCCCCATGAAGATAACTTTCATTAAACATTCACATTAAACAGCTAGTGCAGGGGGAAATTTTGTGCCAGATCCCAGGAGTTTTGCAGATGCAACAAGGCTAAAATAAAATGACTGATTAGATTCTCTTTATTCACTTGAATGTGGGGGCAAAGTTTACTTTGCCACAAGTGTTTATCTTGCTGGTTATGATTCAGCTTGCCAACTGTTGCTGTATGACCAGAACAAATTTACCCTCACAACTAGAGAAGCATTAAGCACCGTTTTATCAGTCAGATGTCTAAAAATTATGTTTGCTGTTGTAATGCACATCTCCAGTATGGAGGGCCACTGAACTGATTGGCCTGCTTGCTTTCTGCTTCCCCCATGGGCTTTTCTAATTCCTGTTCAGAAGAGCTGAACAAACTAATCGACACATTTAAGGCTGAAATCAAAAACCTGGTGTTTGGAGGGTGAGCAGTTTGATAAATGTCCTGGAGGGCCTCGGTTGTGCTTGCTGTCTGTGACCGTCAGGCTGGAGCCGTGCAAATGTACCCGAGGCTTAAATCACCCAGATCTCACTGAGGCTGCCTTTGGTTACTGCTTTGCATATTCAGGCTGTAAGTGAAGGCAGCTCAGGAGTCACTGGTGTGTGCCTGGTTGAGCCAAACCACCACTGCCACATCCACTGTCTGGGCAAGAGCAGGACCTGGAGCTGGAGGAGGGACATGCAGACACCTTTCCATCCATCCCTGCTCACAACAGGCTCTGCTCTGGCCAGTATCAGCCCTGGCACAGGCAGCCTGGCGTGCCAGCAGGAGCCAGGATCTATTTTCATTTCAAACAGCCCCTGGAAATAAATAAATAAAACCTTAAAAGAAAATGTCATCAGAAACCATCCTGAAACAGATAGTGAAAAGTTTTCTTCCTGATGCATGCAAAGTCAATTAGCGTGTTACTAAATACATGCTGGGAGACATCATCATAATGGGAACAATCGGGGCCATTTGAATAGCCAAATATGCTTTTATGCCATATTTGTTTACCTTGTAGAGCGCATCCGCGATATGCATGTAAATGCCAGAGCCATTTCTTGCTCAGCACAGTAATCCCTCCTTCCCTCAGCCCTCGCTGTGGTTCCTTGTTTGTACCTGTCAAGGGCTGCTGAGACTTACAACTATTGGTTTAAGCAAATGCACAGCCCTTCGCCAACAGGAATATCCTGTTCAGGGCAGCGCTCCGAGGAGCCAGTTATATAAACTTAGCTGTGTGCTGCCACAGCAGGCCATTCCCTGGAAAAAATACAGAGGCAGGAGACCCTCACTGGAAACCTCACCACTAACCTAGGCAGAAACACTGGTTTTTCCCCAATAATGTGGGCTGTGAATGCTGTATTTCCAGTAAAGAATGGAGAAAGTCCCACTCAGTGCAGAGAGTCTGGAAAAGCATGAAAACATCTGAGTGCAAGCAAAGGCAGACAAACACTAGGCCTCCAACAAGTCTGGTTCTTGCTTGAGCTGCAGTTTATCAGGGAACAGGTCAGCATGGCCCCAAAATTACACTCAGCCCTACGACAAACAGACTTCAGCCATGGCAAAGTGAGTGGGAATAGGGAAGTGATCTTTGTTCCTCTTCTAGGTGTAGGAAGCTGAAATGCAGGTAAGTTCTGGCACTATGCCAGCAAGGTGCTTAAGCCTGCATTTAATTTTTAAGCTCTGAAATGCGTAGGTGGGAGCTGGCTCCACCAAGTCAAAGGCAAAACTCACATGAAGTGGGATTTTGCCTTCTCTGACTATGAAAGTGTTTTGGGAGGGAAATAGCTTGCCTCAGGTCACACTGGGAGTCTGTGGCAGAGCTGAGAATTGACGCCAGCTCTCTGGAGTCCCAAGCTAGTGCCTTAACCTGTTTTTACCTTACTGCACGCTTCCTCCCAAAACATCATTGGGCATTCTTAGATACACCAGATATCCCGGCTCAACTGTAAGCCTGCCACTTGTTTTGGACAGCTTGGGAGGGTGAGATGAAATACGCATATTTCATTTCATCTTCTGAGTGATGTTTGAATTTGACACAAACAAACAAACAAACAAAGCAACAAACCAACAAACAAACAAACCAAGCTGGGTCCACGCTCGTGGAGGACTATGGTGTGTGATGTACACCGTTGCAGAACCTCTGAACCACACAGCTAAAAGACAAGATCCTGGTTTATTTAGGCAATCTGATGATGCTTTGAGCCTCTTTCCTAGGTTTCCAAAGCTGGAAGGCACGGCTGTGCTGGGACGGCTCAGAGATTTCCTTCAGCACCAGTGGCTCCGTGCAGCCAGCCCCGTGCATCAATTTATTCACTCTGGTTGATCCTGATTTAAACCGATGCTGCCAGCCCAAATTCCTGGCAGGTCTGCCCCTACATAAACAGGCGGTGGTCAGCAGGGCTGCCTTGGCAAAGGTGCCGATATTCGCTGAACAGATTTGGCACGGGCACCGGAGCTGCCTCCGGGCGGCCGCTGGCGCTCGGGCTGGACGGCAGCTCTCGTCTCACCGCGAAAGCCCGGGACGGGCAGTCCTCACGGTGGCACTAGAAAACAATTAATCGCGGCTCCACAGGACCATCTGCTGCAGCTGCTGCCGATGGTGCAGCCCGGCGAGCTGCCCGTGTGCGCTCAGGTCGCGTCGCCTTCCTCGGTCCGCGGGCAGGAGACTTTAAGGGTGAAGCCTGCACCTACTCCAAAACCCACTTCACGCTTCTGGAACGCCCTCAGGATTTGTCATCTAGACAGATATGAATGTTGGCCGATCTGTTAAAGCTTGGCAAAAGACTTTTCATCCAGACTCCAAGCACCAGTGAGAGGTACCTCCTGTTAATGCCTCCTTTCCAGCAGCAATACCTCGCTTTGTTTGCCGTCTATAAAATGCTGGAAATAAAAAGTAAGGAAAAAAAAAACCAATAAGGCACAGCCCAACGACTCAAACATCTGGAAACATGATTATTCTCTGCGTTCAAGTAGTATTATGGTTCTTCACTCCTGAAAATCAGCATACAGGTTATCCCACCTAGGAAAAAGGGCAATAATCTTTCCTTATTTGTTGCTGGAGACTCAGACGAGTCAAATTCTGCTCACATGGCCTTGATAAACCAGGGATGACTGTGTATCTGTAAGGTCTGATTCAGCCAGGCCATAAAACATGAGAATAGTGCCTGAGAGCTGATGAACAAACCTCTGTTAGGTGTGTGCCTGCCAAAAACAGAATGTGAGGAGGAACACAGACACAGACTGAGGTTTTCACAAGTGACTGAGGATGCAACAAGGTGTGTGCAGGTATGAGGGCAGTTGGTTGCTCTACCTTTAAGAAGCAAGGCTCTCTACAAGATGATCCTTAAGCAATAAATCAGTGCAGCTATCACTTTTTCATTTTCTTCTTTTTTTTCTGAAAACAGTGAAACAAACTACCATCAAAGAGGGAAGGGACAGATTAATTTCCTCCAACGTGTTCATGTTGTCACTGCCATGGGACTCAGGCCACCAGACATCTTACAAAGTCCTACCTAAGAGGTGAATCAGTGGCAGTCAGTCAGTCCTGGGTGGGCAGTTGACTGCTCTGCTGGAGGCAGGCAGTCTCTGAGAACCAACTGCTTATTTTTAAACATTATCCCCTGTTCACTGGGGTGTGAATATAGTCCACCAAGTACTGCCATGGCATCACTGGCTGGTCGCCCACCTGAGCCAGGGAACATCTACAGGACCATCACCAGGGCTGGTGCACAGCTAGCTCAGACTCATTTGTGTATTTTTAAGGAAGCAGAGTTTTCTTTCATCAGGTGCTGTGGAAGGCCATCTCTGCTGGCCTGTGACTCGCTGAATTCAGGCAGAAGTGACTGTTCTCAGGCAGACCTTTGCTCCAACTTCCCGTGCAAAACTGTCCTCAAGATATTGCCAGCTTGTCCTCATAGTCCTCCGGACCAGCCCTGCAGGACACCCATGACCATTGCACCAGACACCAGAAGGACATTTCACCCTGAAATACTTCACAGGAGTGAAGGTTAAAGTCAAATTCCTTCAGAGACTGGGGCACAAGCCAGACACGGAGGGGAGGTGACCAGGGCCAGCTCATGCTGCTGCTGGCTCCTCAGAAACATCCATCCTCTCCCTAGCACTTGCTGCTTCTCCTCCTGCAAACTTTAGGCTGAAGGTTTGGCGCCTGGCCTTTCCAGGAGCCCCTTCCACACAGATGTAATAAAAACAGCAAGCTACCCTCTCAAAAATAGTCTCAAGAGGACTTTGTACATCCCCATTTAGGGTCAGTGTGTGTGTGTGTTAATGCCCTTTCAACCCAGGGGGTGCCTGGAATAGCGAGGAATGCCTCAGGGACCCCCAAAAGGTACTAAATCCAAAAATCCCCAAAGAACCACTGTACTGCAATTACCCCACACTCCAGGGCAGCAGGTGTGTGAGGGTACAGCCTGAAAAGGACTGTATTTTCCCATTCACACATAACAGCATTGCAAAAGCAGTGTTTAATTACAAGGCAAAAATTCCTTCCAAAAGCAGAGTTTAACTTCCCCATCAAGAACATACATATTTTGTATAAATTTAATAACATGATACAGGAAAGGAAAGATTTACCTGGATACTATGGTGATGAGTGCCATGGAAATGCTTATAAGTAAATAAAACACAGAGCAAACCCAGTCATCTTCAACACAGTGTGAGGGGGAAACCCCCCCCAACAAACAAACAAACACAAAAAATCAAAGAAGCCCTGCCTGGCATTTTCTACTGATACCCTCATTTTAAAGAAGAGATCACCACCATCTCTTTTTGACACAGGACCCAGTGCTCACTTGAGCTCACTCAAGTCAAAAGTCACAAGGTGGGCACATCTTTATTTGCATTCCCCAGTGTCTCCTTCCTGTTGCTTCTCATCACCTGCTCATCACCTGAGAACATACTTGTGCATACTAAATAATGAGCATTGCTGGGAACCTCATGAACTTTTATATCATTTGAATTCAAGCGGAAAAAATTTAAAAACTGAGCTTTCACACACCTCCCAGGTTGAAAACCCTGACCCACATTATACATTTTCTTCATTGTAATAAAGGAAACAAGATAAGGCCCTACAGGGGCCTGAATGGTGATGCGTGGCTTGATTTTTCATTGCATCCCACAGACGTGGAAAGCACTTGCCAAACTGCTGAGTGAGGCCCCCTCATATCTTGATTTCTGATTCCTTTTGTCCTGTTTTTGAGCCTTTCATCTCAATTTCTCTGTTAGTTCACAAAATGTTTCTTCATTTCGGTCCCAGCACAGGGCTCCAAGGACTGGATCGTTATGATCTGCACCCCGATGTAAAGTGAGAGCCCCATCTCCCAAAAAATATTATCAGCTTGGCTCCACAGCAAAATGGCAAAATCCCTTGCACTAAACTGATAATGTTAAATGCTGTCATTGCAATCACAGTGTGGGGGGAGAGGGAAGAAGAGAGGAAGGGAAGAAGGGTTGGACTCAGGGATTTCAGAGGTCTTTTCCAACCTTAATTATTCTGTCATTCTGTGAAAGAGGGAAAGATAAAGAAAGAAAGAAAATAATAAAGAGGAAGGAATTCCAGAAGGAATTCCAGAAGGAATTCCAGAAGGAAGGAAGGAAGGAATTCCAGAAGGGAAGAGAAGAGAGAAAGAGAGAAAGAGAGAAAGAGAGAAAGAGAGAAAGAGAGAAAGAAAGAAAGAAAGAAAGAAAGAAAGAAAGAAAGAAAGAAAGAAAGAAAGAAAGAAAGAAAGAAAGAAAGAAAGAAAGAAAGAAAGAAAGAAAGAAAGAAAAAACAACAGCAGACCTAACATACTTCTTTTGCTGTAGCCCAAAATAGTTCTGGGTTTGAGACTTTTGTACATGGAGGGGGAGGAAATCAGAGCAGCTGTAACTTCATCAAGCACAACTGAGCCTTTTCGGCTGCTTGTAAATTTTCCTCCTACCAACCTCTCTCCTGTTTTCACATCCCTCTCTTGGGAGCCACACAGGCAGTGGCAGAGTGGATCCTGTGTGCCTCTAAGTGCTGGCTTTTAGTGCTGCCTGGGAAAAGAGAGACACAGCATTTTTCCTGGGATGTTTGTCTGTCTGCTGTCACCTTGCTCCCAGTAGCCAGGTAGGGAAAGACTGAAAAAATCTGCTGAGTGACTTCCTTGCGCTTCCTTCCCTGAGGAAATTCGTGCACCGAATTTTATATATGATATACATCTGCAGAGGAAGAGATTTCTGTCTTGTGCTTCTGTGCTGCCTAGTGGGATGTGCTCAGGGACAGCCAGTAGTTATTTCAATTACTAACTTGGGCACAGTTATTAAATGAAAACTGTGGCCCTTATGTTTAGTACAAAATAAAATGCTGCGAGAAGCCAGTCAGAGAAAACCTCTGACTTAACACGGTGGTTTGGCCAATGTTTAAATCATTCCTTTGCTCTGTATTCTCCCATACCTCCCTTCTCACTGCCTCCCTTCCCCCTCCTTTGCCTTGTTCACACACAGCTTTCTGTGCTGGACCCTAAAGACTTGGATCATAAACTTTTTCAAAGTGCTAGCTATTTATATATAATGCTTTGTATTTGCTTATGCAGTTCATTTGTATAGCTCCAAATCAGCATAAACCCTAACCTCATCTCACCAAGGGGATTTACCTGCAACCAAATGAATTTGGTTTGTTAATGAAGCAGTCGGATTCCCAGACAGCCCTGACACACCTTGATCACTTCTTAGAAAGAGATTTCTCTCACCTGAATGAATTTCAGTACCCAGTACAAAAGGACACTGCATTTTTGACACTTGCTGTTCAAGACCTAGGACACAACCAGGGGGAAAGACATGCAGAAACAGGGTTTTGAAAGTGTAATCAAAAAGAAAAACCCAGAGTTAGTTAGGCCAATAAACATTGCTGTGGTCAGTTTCCCTCTCCACATAACAGTAAACATAAGAGTAGCAAATACACAAATCCCACAATTATTAATTATGTCTCAGTAATAAAGGTGTACAAATAAATAATGAGCTATTCCAACCTGTGTGGATGTTTAGGTACATGGGCTGGAAAACACTTTGACAAACAGTGTACTCATGAATATTTGCAAGGTGTGACAAAGAAAATCCTGAAAAGTATTTTTTTCTGTTTTGAATAAAATGTGAAGAAACACCTGTCCTTAAACAAAAAAACGATTGATGGGTAGGGGGTTTCAGATGTCCTGGAAATAAAAAAAAAGCCCTAAACCAAAACATCATGTAAATATTGACTGAAATATCATATTATGCTAAATATCCTGGAATTTTTCCAGTCTACAGTAGACTAAATTAACTTATCCATATGCAAAAATCTCATATTTACTTTCTCTTCACAAATTCATTAAAACACACAACCAAAGTCAAATTCTTCCAGCCTTTCATAGTACAAAGAAACCAAGGCTGATTTAGAATCCTTTCCTTCTCTGCAGTATGTAGGAAAGGGGGAACAGCAGGAATCTGGAAGCCAGCAGCCTCAGAGGCTACAGAAAATAAATATTTTTTTTTCTTCTCCCCCCCACCTATATTTTTAGGCTAGCTCATAGTTAATCATGGAACTCCTTGCCACAAGAAGTTGCTTCTCTCAGAAGCCAGAAGCTCAGGAAGGCAACAAAGAGAATCAAATATTTATTGAGTAAGTGGAATCTGCAGAACTACAGCATAAAGTAAACACAGGTTGGAAAGGCATCTGTGCTCCTCAGGCTCCTGAGCTTGAACAAACCTGTAATCATCAGGGCTCTCTGGAAGGGAGTTTTCCAGTGAGAGTGAAGTGGGATCACCCCAGAGGCGCCCATCACAGGGCTACTTGTGCCTTTCAGCCCCGTTTCTGGCCAGTGGCTGGGACACAACACCCATAGCCAGACAAAAGTGGCCACTGTCCTGCCCTGCGCTCCTCTGCTCCTCCTCTGCACCACAATTACAAGTTGATCTCTTTGCACAGGAAGCCTTGACAGTGAGTTTTACATTGTGAGCATGGGAACCTTGTCAAAGTAAATGCTGGTTAAAGTGTTTGCAGAAGGAAGGTAGTCAAATGTCTTGTACAGGTGACAGCAGCATTGTAATATTCTCCAAAGCTGCAAAGAGCATGAACAGTTACTGGGGAGGCAGGAAGGCTGAAAGTGGTGAAGTTGTTTTGCTTTTCACTGGAAAGCATTTTGATATTTTGAAACACAAATAATAATCTGCTGCACAGCCAACAAGTTCAGCCATCCCTCATCAGCCAGGGGAGCCTGCTGCTGAAACAGTGTGATGTGGGAACTGAGAATGGACAGCCAAGCCTTTTACATCCCAGTGCAGAGACAAATGCATCCCTTTGGGCAGCCCCCTTACGTTGCCAACATCATTATTGAATCAGTATGTTTCAAGTCTAAACACAGGATAAAACCTCGTCCAGAGCTTGGAAAGTAAATTCCGACGTGCTTCAGTAATTGCCATCAGTGTTGCCCCTAGTACTTTATCAACATACTAATTCACAATAATAATTTTTTTCTGAAAAGAGGAACATAACAATGATGGGTACTAAGCCCCCAGGAGATCCCCCAAGGAGGAAGACCCTAGATGAGATTTGGACACCAAATAGTGCTGATGCCATGGCACCCTCCCAGAGGCCTCATGTGTGAATCAAACTCAAGCAGGGACCTTAAGAAGCAGTTTTCCACACATGAGAAATGCCCTCTCTGCAGAATTTCTACACGGCAGGAAGCGCAGGGTCGACTCAGTGGCAAAAGCCCAGGGAGTCAGGTTTTCCCATGTGGCAAATGCAGGCCTGGTTCCTCAGGCCAGCAAAATCAGAGATCCTTCCCATGGCTTTCCAGGGGTGGAAGGGCAAATCACACTCAAGACTCTGCTCCTGCCATCCATGTGGGGTTCCTCAGGACTCAGTCCTTGGCCCTGTGCTCTTCAACACCTTCATAAATGACCTGGGCACAGGACTGGAAGGGACACTGAGCAAGTTCACAGATGACACAAAATGGAGAGGGGCTGTTGAGTCCTTTGAAGGTGGGGAGGCCTTGCAGAGAGACCTCGACAAATGAGAGGGCTGGGCAATCACCAACTGTATAGAGTTTAATGAGGGAAAGTGCTGGATTCTGCCCCTGGGATGGTCCTGGGGGTCCTGGTCGATGGCCAGTTGGACATGAGCCTGCAGTGCCCGGGGGCCAGGAGGGACATCCCTGTCCTGGGGGCACCAGGCCCAGCATGGCCGGCCGGGCCAGGGAGGGATTGTCCTGCTCTGCTCCGGGCCAGGCAGCCTCATCTGGAATTTTGTGTGCAGTTCTGGGCATCACAAAGTAAAAAACTCATTAAATTGTCAGAGAGTGTGCAAAGGATGGCAATGGGGATGGTGAAGGGTCTTGAGGGGAAGCCCCTTGAGGGCACTTGGTGTGTTCAGCTGGAGAAGAGGAGACTGAGGGGAGACCTCACTGCAGATCTGCAGCCTCCTGGTGAGACGAAGAGGAGGGGCAGGCACTGATCTCTGCTCTGTGGTGACCAGGGACAGGGCCCAGGGAATGGCCTCAAGTTGTGTCAGGGGGGGTTTAGGTTGGATATTAGGAGAAGGGTCTTCTCCCAGAGGGTGTTTGGTCAGTGGAACAGGCTCCCCAGGCAGTGGTCATGGCACCAAACCTGACAGAGTTGAAGAAGCATTTGGACAATGCTTTTGGGCACATGGTGGGACTCAGGGATGGTTCTGTGCAGGGCCAGGAGTTGGACTCAGTGATCCTTGAGGGTTCCTTTCAACTCAGCTTGTTCTGTGATTCTGTAATTCTGTGATAGATTCTGTGACTGCAATTCTGTGACACTGGGACATGCACAAACAGACTCTCAGCACCATCGAGGAGGCTGCCAGTAAATGAGCCCCTGTGTGCTGGTGGTGTGGCATTTCCTGTCAGATCTTTCCTAACTGCTGTGGCAGTAGTGGGGTAAATCATTCTGGATAACTGCAGGATATCTGTTTTTAAAATTAAAGGCCTTCAACCAAATAATGCAGGGAAGCTGGATTATTTTGTCGAATAAAGCCTGAAAGTTTAACAGTGGAGAACTTGAATGGCAAGATTTAAGCAAGCCTTAGCTTGTGCTTGATAAACAAGCACACTGTACCCAAAGCAAAACCATGCAAAACTTTTCAGGGTTGCAGCAAGATGGCTGCGGTGATAGCAGCACATGATTACCCTTCTACTCACCCAGGTTTCACAGTGAAAGCAGCTTGGTGTGTTCCATATTCCCTAAAAACTTCTTAATTAGCAAGTCATGAGGTTGACCCCAAGCTAGCCAGGTGTGTGTGAAAATCACCATCTCGGTTACAAAAGAAGTCACAGCTCCAAGAGTACGGAAAACATTACTGAAGGGAAAAGGTGCAGCTGGCTAATGCCTCTTGTGAGTAGCTATTAGGGCCTCCTGTCTCCTGTAAAACTCTGGGAACACATGCTCTAAATATAGAATAAACATTAATAAAGCACAAGCCACTTTTCCCCCTCCCGTCTTTCACACCATTAAGGTTCTAGCCTTGAGGGCTCGCAGGTATGCATCCAGAGGTGAAAAAGAGACTAACAGATACCTATATGCATCCAGGGTGGAGAACAAGGCTGCAGAAACACCACCACCGCCCACTTCCACACCGCAGAGACAATTTCTGTGCTCGGTGGCAATGCCTTCAGCAGCAATGAAAATGTTCCCCCGGTAAAGTCATGGCAGGAGCGAAGGGCAGACAAAACGTGAGTCATCCAGGTGTACGGCAGACAGGGGAATGTGGGTGTGTTACCCTGTGGCTCCAAGCCAATGTGACCTCAATTAAATTTCGGTGAATGATGGGCCTTCCCCTCTTTTAAGTACACACTCATCTCTCTTGGTCTCCAGAGATACATCCACCAAGCCTAAATGCAGCTATTTAATCTGGGGAGCACTCCTGGCAAGCCAGAGTCAACATGTGGCGGCACTGGTGGTGGTGGTGGTGGTAGTGGTTCTCCTCTTCCTCTCCGTATCAGTTTTGCTCACCATACCTTGGGTTTACTTCCTCCTACCAGCTCTTCTACCACATCCAGATCCCTGTCAGAGTCCTATGGTGTAACCACTGCTGTGCCTGTCCCCAGCTTGCAAACTATTCCTATTCTACTGCTGCCTTGGAGCACACAACCCAATCTCACTCAGGGGAAGAAAACCCAGGGACTGACACAATTTGAAAATTCTTGCACTCAAATGCCGTTAAAAGCGCTTGCCAGGGACTCCAGTGAAAGCAGGCTAGCTCCAAGATCCAGCACACTCCCACAGGAAACCTGTGTAAACTAATTCTGCCGAACCGTTAGCACTCGGGGTGATTAACCGCAGTAGCCTCTGATCTTCCTTTATTAAAGAGGAGGAGAACGAAATTCACTGATTCATATCAGCTTAATATAAATCCTGGTGAGACTCGCAGTTGAGTTCAGCTGTGGCAGGATCTGGTAACCACCACGGGGGAAAAGAAAACTCTCTTGCAACTACCCTTCCATGTGACAGGGGATGGCTGAAGCCACTTTAGCTGGGTCACAGTCAAACCCAGACTCCCAGACTATGGCGTGCATCAGACAAGTGCACAGCAGTTGCGGCTCTGAGAAGATTTTTTTTACTCTGATGCCACTTTTGAATACTTGGCACTCGGCAGGCAGGCATGTGCCATCTTGTTTCAAACAGTTTCATCTATACATGCTAAGAGTGCTCCAGAGAGATTTAGGCTAGGGGTGAGCAGGATTAAGGATGGCTGTAGTTTGACTGCAGAGATAACTCCCTGCCGCAAGAGATTTTGCCTTCACTAGCTGAAGTAGTGCTCTGGGGCAGCTCTGGAGGTGCTCACCCTGTGTCAGAGAGGCCACCCCTAATAACCCTCAAACCCTGACTTTAGATGCCCCAGTAAAGTGGCACAGGAGTGCAGCTTTAGCAACGCTAAACAAATCTTGTTTTTCAAGACATACTTACAAGACTGCTTGGTGTTTTACATATGTTTTTACGAGATACGCTTTTTGATACATGTGTTGTTTCACTGCATCCATGTGGAATCCTGTACCTAAGTGCCACTCCAGGATCCCAGACACAACGAAACAGGTGGCAAACGCAACGTGCTGTTTCCAGCCCTACTTCCCAGAGCACTGCTCATTTCAGTATTTTCCCCAGAGACCTCCTTAAGAGTAAGGACTGCCTCTCACAGGTTGCACGCCATATGGCAAAAAGTGAGCAGTTGCCTCCTGTCCCAAAAAAGTATAGGAGTAGCAATTTGGAAATGGTAAAAGACACAGCAGCACTTCCTTTTAAATACAAAGTTACAGTCCTGTCCCTTTCAATCTGGAAATTCATACATAAGGACAGCTTGGTTAGGATTAGGGAAAAAAAGGGGAATTAAAAAAAAATCAAGTGGAATGGGGAACAATGCTCTGTTTTAAGAATGCCATTGTTCATGCAATTAGAAACCAAGGGTCCATAAAAACATCAAGCAGAAACTGAAGTTGACTGAAGCGGATAATGCCTTATGAAGTGCTAGAGCGTCTTACAAAATTCTTAAGGGTGCACAATGACAGAACTCTTGAAAAGTCAAAGAAACGAGTTTCTCAGATGAAATCTCCAGATTTCAATACTTACAGATGTGCTAGAACACAGACCTTGCACGGATGTAAGAGGTTATGAACAGTGAAAAGGAGATCCTACACCAACCAAGCGTGCCCCATCATTATTGCATGGGATAATGACACTTCAGGCCTTCAGCACATGCCAGTTTCAGTTCTGACCTCGGATCTCTCATCCAGAATTCACAGGCAGAGCAACAGAGGAGGTAAAAAAAAAAAAGCTTGGTTTAATTGTAAAAAAAGTTTTCACATGGAAAAAACTTCAGATAAAAGATGACTCATAACTTTAATTTAGCTTTAAACACTTGCTATTTGCAAACCAAACAAACTCTACTACTACAAACCCCTACTCTCTATGTTACCTACAAACCAAACCAACAAAGATAGCTTTCAGTTGAACAAAGCATGCCTAGGTGATAAGGGGTGAGAAATATTTTCTGCATCATTATATTACTTACACAAACTTAGGGAGAAATGGCACCAGCCCCCACAAAAATACCACATCGAAATGTGAACTTTAGTAGCATTCCAAAGGCACAATTTTTATATTCAGATATAAAAATTTGATATTGCCACTTTTGTTTTAACAGCTACAAAGATACAAAAGCTTCTTGCCTGCTGTTTTTTCCCCTCAGCTTTATTGGACACCACATACACCCAAATTCCTAGCTGACAGACATTACAAATCAACTGAAGAGAAATCGTCTCTTCCCTTTTAACGAGTAGTGAGAAAAACAGGTCCTGTTCACCCGGCATTAATGTGGAAATCATCTGTGTGCTACACATTCTGTAAGGCAGCTGGAACAATGAGGTCCCCGAGGAGAAGCACCACGGGGCTGGCAGTGACCCCGGCACTGCAGCGCGGCACGTGCCGCCAGAGGGACGCTGGGGCCCTTGCAGCAACATGTCCTCAGTCCCTGTGTGGTCAGTCTTCCCTGGCTACCTCTGCATTCCTGCAGGAATGCTGGCTTTTCATTGAGTGACTGGATTCCCACGGCAGAGCAGGTTTCAAGAGAAAACTCTGGGCAGCTGATGGTTAAGTGGCGTTTTTGTGCACGTGCTCTTTATTCCCCGAGCCAGGATTAATTCTTTGCCCAACACTACTATGTGGTTTTTCCTTTGCTCACAATAAAGTGGTCACACCGGCTTGCCTAAGAAATCCAAGGCAATGAAGCTGGGAATCCTTCATTGATGAAAAGACTGCTACAAAAAAAACTAAACAAAAACAAACAAACAAAAAAAAAAACCCAAAGAAATTTCTAGAATTTGTTATCATCAGACACACAAGGTATTATGTCCTCAACAGAAGTATGTCATCTAATATTCAAACTGAATTACTTCAAAAATTACAGCTTCACCCACACAGGTGAGAGAAGTGGTAATTCAAGATCCAGAGCAAAAACTTTCCATACACCTTTTTTCCCTAAAAAGAGATGTTACATCAGCATTGCACTTACACAATCCTGTCTTTCAGAGTCTTGAGACTACAAGCATTTGCCACCACCCCCTTCTTGCCTTGGTAAACTCAACCACCAACAAATACCTAACAAACCTTCTTTGGCCATGTCCATGCACAGAAAAAAACTAGAGCAACCATTCAGATAAAATATTATAGGTTTATTTAAAACTTATTTTCACCTTGAATATGCAAAATACAAATTCCAACAAAATGTTCATTATTACTTCGTAGTTTACAAATATACAAAATAGAAGTTTGCTTAAATTTATATTACATATTTATTATGTAAAGAACTATATAGAAAACATTTGTTCTGCTTAAGGCATATTTGGGAATAAACCATTGTACAAACTATTGCACATCGAAACCACAGTGCATTACAGACTGTCTGCATAAAGTTATTTTCTTAATAAAAAAGATAAACCAGGGTTATTCACCTGATTTAGGTCATAATTGGCAATTGGAAGATAAAAAATAGTTCCTTGTCAGATATGCAGCAGTTTGAGAACTTTGGCTTCCTGTTTTTGGTACCTCTAGAACCAACAGTCACTAAGCACCATGAAATAGGCTTTTAAAATATAATTCTGTACCTGAATTTTTCCTCCTCTTTTAACATTGTAATGGCTTTTAGAAGGAAAAAAAAAGAAAGTACAAGATGACATGTACATCTAATATTGCATTGAAAGGAAATGAAGGGAATGTCATTTCCCTGTGTAATATCCCCACCCTCTGAACTACATACAGTCTGTTTAACCCTGATACCCGTGACTTCCAGTCACTCCTTGGCAATTCTGTAGTCCAGAAAAAATTCAAGTTGGATTTACAAATGGAATGATAGAAGATCCAGTCATTGATCCCAATGTCTTTGGTTCTCTTAAGCATATAACTATATAAAAAAAAAGTTGCAATGTCCGTAATGCAGTTATCCCTCTTTTCCACTCTTTGGAAGACTTCACCTCGATTATCTGTAGTGCTTAAAACGAGTTCCCCCCATCTTGTGGAAGACAGTCCTTGTGCTGTAAATACTGAATCTCTGCGGCAGTCGGGGGAAAGATCCATAGCTTTCCCAATCAGAAGTGCCTCTTCATGTGTAAGGCGAGGTGGTCTGACCTGGAGAACGCTCTGTCACAGCGCTGGCACTGGAAAGGGCGGTGGCCCGTGTGTTTTCTGTAGTGACGAGTGAGTTCATCGGATCGGGCAAACTTCCACCCGCAGCCTTCCCAGTCACAGTGATAAGGCTTCTCACCTGCAAAAAAAAAAAAC
>VZTZ01003672.1:0-10262 GCA_013400955.1 Drymodes brunneopygia | reverse complement strand
GAAGGCAGAAAACACTTCTCACAAATGACCATTGCTGACTATTCTGTAGCATCCTCAGTTTTCATATCTTCCCACATCCTTCTGTGATCATACATTTCCTGTCTTTACCGTATTTGTCATAAGGTTATCCAAAAAAAGCCTTAACTCTGTTGTGTATTCTCACAAGTCCAATCTTTGATCAGATGCCTTCATTTTGATTAAGATATAAAAGAAATAAAAATTAAACTATGCACTTTACCCCTTGAAAGTGTCGTTCATACACCAGCTAATCAAAATCAATGATAATTTTACTTCCATACTACTTTCTGTGTCAGAATATTGGCCCTGGTGTCTTGGCTGAGTGCCAGGTGTTTATTTATTACCACATACCTAAGTTTCCTTGAAAGTTTCTATAACGCGCACTTATATCTCCAAACTTTCCTCTCCTTAAATAGTGCTGTTCAAAGGCATCCTTTTCAGATAGTATTTGCTGATGTAAAGNCTCCTTAAATAGTGCTGTTCAAAGACTGTCAGTTTACATGGCAAAGGTGGAGTTGCATTTCAGAAATGGAAGACATCCTTTTCAGATAGTATTGGCTAACATAAAATTTGAAGATTTTATATCTATACTTTCTGAAAGCCAATCAGTTAATAAGCAATTTAAAGCAAAAGGTATCTTTTTTAAATCAATTCATTAAAAAGATGAGCTAAGTGAGTTATTTAGAGGACCAAGGAATTTCCTTCTATGAAGAAAACTTCTTTTATAAACGGTTCACACTCTAAAGAGGTCCTTTGAAACAAATAAGATTATTCAAAACATCAATTTTTTAAACCTTTTTTTTTTCCACATAAAATATTCCAGAGTTATGTATTGGAAATGCAGGTTTAATTAAGATTCAGAATAGGAGATAAATTTGAAATGTGACTCCATGTTAGTATTTTAGTTTGGAGATGGAATGTTCTTTTGAAGTGAATCTCCAATCAACTCCAATTCATAGGATCACAGAATGGGTTGGGTTAGAAGGGACCTTAAAAACCATGTTTGTAACCCCCGTCCTGGTCAGGGATGCCACTCATTAGATCTGATTGCTCAGGGCCCCATCAAGCCTGGCCTTGAACACTTCCATCCACAATGTCTCTGGACAGCATTTACCATACTCCAATTCACATTGTGGAGAAATCTTAAAGTGCTTGAACAGAATATCATTCAGGAAAAAAAAGTGAACTGTAAAATGCTCTCCTGGAGCATATGAATGGTTCCAACTGCTAATAGGCATTCAGGGTCCTATATTCTTCTCACAGCAACATGAATACCATGTTTTGTAGTATCTGAGGAAAACAAATGATGCTGTAGTTGTACAGTTTAATAAAATCAGAGATTAAAGTATATTGCATCCTAGTAATTACAAGAGGACTCCAGATACTGCTAAGCCTTTCCTCCTACTGCAAACCTTTGCAGTTCTCTCTCATGCCTATGGACCATTTGCTATTTGAAGAGTCTTGAAAATCAGTATTCATCTTAGAATTTGTGAGATTGAAGTGTCCAGAAGCAATATGGTCACATTGTCCTGGCTGGGTTTGAGGTACTATGAATATCTGGGAAATTTCTGCATTCTTTCCGGGATTCTTTGACCTGTACACTTATTATTTCCCTGCCTCTTTTGTGTCACTGTACAGTTGCCTGGGCTAAAATATCAGATAAATATTAGGAAGAGATGCTCAACCCTAGATGATGTCTAATACCTTCTGAACAATCTAGAGAGATGACAGAATTTCAACTGCATCAGGTTTTCTGATAGACTAGTTGCAATCCAGAGGTGGAACAAATATTTCAGTTGGATGATGGGATAGCGTGAGTTACAAGACAATTTAGTGATGAATGATGACAGATCACTGTATAACAAAAGAAGGATGACTAAAATAGCTGTAACCTTGGGAAGGTACTGCAGAAAAGACAGGGAAACACCTGCAAAGGAGGCACAGAAAGCTACTTTGCACCATTTGCATGCTCTGCACTAACACAGCTTCACTGGGAACATGAATGAATTTTTCAGTCTCAGAAAATACTTGGGACTTTATTGTTTGATTGGGAGTGGAGCACAAAACTGTTCTGCCTGGGTTTCTTACACCAGGTTAAAGAAGGTTAACCCTGTCTTGGTTTCAGCTTGTATAGAGTTAATTTTCTTCCCACCAGCTGGTACACTGCCATATTTTGGATTTAGTATGACAAGAATGTTGATAACACACTGATGTTTTAGGTGTTGCTAAGTTATGCTTACCCTAAATCAAGAACATTTTGGTTTCCCGTGCTTTGCCGGTGGGGAGGTGCACAAGAAACTGAGCAGGAACAGGGCCAGGAGAGCTGTCCCAAACTAGCCAAAGGGATATTCCACAGCACAGAATGTCATGCTCAGTATATAAACTGGAGGGAGCTGTTTTCCCTGGGTTTAATGTCTGTCTCTCTTTCTCTCTATCATTCTTATTATCATCATCATCATTATGATCATCATTATTAACATTATCTTTATTATCTGTATTAGTATCTTTATTATCTTTATTTCAACTATTAAACAGTTCTTATCTCAATCCACAGGTTTTATCCTTCCCAGGCAAGACTGAGAATGGGGGAAGAGTAAGGCAGCGACTATGTGGTACTTAGCTGTTGCCTGAGGTTAAGTCACAACAAATCTGCACATCTGGGCTCTGAAAGACTGAACTGTGTATTTTTACAGACTGAAATGACGCACTATAGATAGAAAGATACTGTTTTATGAAATGCAGTACCTGTAATTAAAGATTAATCCTTGACTTGAAAAAAAGGAGATTTACAGTCAAAGGAAAGCAATTTGGGATTCAAAAGTGCTTTCTGCTCAAAACAGATATACTGTACAAGAGAAATTTGAAAGAGAAATCATTGGCTTTGTAGACATCTATCACGAAAATAACTTTAAAGAAAAAACTGAAAAAGATGCATTCTCTTGCCTGAAGGCAAGATTAATTATGCCTGTGTAATTTCTGCTTAATAATTGCCTGAACTCTTCTTAAAAGTCTCCAATGATTGAGACTCCATAAATGGTGGCTCCACAGTCTCACCAGAAAAATTCTCCTCAACATCTTAGTAGTTTCATTTGTGGGAATTATTTAAGTTTTCTCTTTCAACCAGGTCTCTTTCATTATAATTTAAGCCACTTCCCTCCCATCCTTTCCTCCATCAGCTACGTTTTATATCTTTGGAAAATATTTCCTCTTTCAATCTTTCTATGTTGGCCATATTTTCTAGTTCTATAATTAGTTTACATTATGTGTACCGTAAATTTTGTAATCTTTATAATCAGTCCAGAAACTTCTAAATTGCAGAATCAACACAAAGCATTTCCATTTAGGGACTCACTAATATGTTGCATAGAAAAGTTGCCTCCTTTATGTGACTATTTCCCTAATTGTTACTGAAATTTTAAAGGTTATAAATGAGGCGAAAGCAAAACAACATGTTTATCTGGACCAAGTAGCATGGGAGTAATAAGTTAAGCAGTACTGGTTAACTTCTGCTAAAACAATGAGAAACTTTTGCTTTTGCTTCATTTGAGGAATAGGGCTAAGTATTTTGTATTCTATTTGACACAGGAGTTTTTGTTTCCATGTGGTGACACAGGCTTACATTCCTGCTTTTCTACTTCTGAAGCCTTGCCCTAGGAACCCAAAGTCTCTTACTACTTTGTTCATGAATTCACAGTGCTCATCCCCTTCCGGATGCTATCAGCAGTCAAGCATATAATCAAGTCTTACTTTGTGAGTGAAAATCAAAGTAAGTCTGTATTGTTAGGGGTAAAATTTGCTGCTTATTTCCTTACCTTTTATTCCACATATAACAACTGCTTATTTTGTATGTAGTTATATATCACACAGCTTTCTTAATTCACAGACAGTGATTAGCATCAAAATTTTAACCCAAGCTACAATAGTAGCTTTGCTGTATCTTTCCTTTTGCTTATTAAACATAAGAAATGTTGATTCTTACAGTAAAACAAATGCTATTTAATCTTAAGATTCAATGAACAAGATAGATTTAGGACGAGATCGTTCATACTGATATAGGGAAACTAAAAGTACAGAGAACCTTGGCTGACAAACTATAGACAGAAAAGAAACAAAAGCCTTAGTAGCAGAAAGTCTGTATTTTGAAAGAAAGTAGGATTGTGTTTATGGCATGAAAACAGAGTGGAAGGTTTAAGAACAGATAAAAACTGCCAAAAATGCTTTAGATGATTTCCATGGAAACAGAGGAGGCTAACACAAAAAGCAGCTCTACAAACACTAACGTCCAGGAACTGAGCTGCATCCTGGAGGCAGAATGAAGAGGATGGATAAAGGACTTAAACCACATGAATCTTCAGACCCCCTGCACAAGCCTTAATTAAAATAACTTTATTTTCTTGAGATCACCCTAGTATACGGGGCATTCCTGGAACAAACTGGAACATTACAGGTCTGAAATAAAAACCAAGGAGCATGTAGGAAAGCTTAGGAAAGCTTACCAATTCTGTCAAGCATTAGGCATCGCTTTGTTATAACATTGCACCACTAGAACATTGCTGTAGCTCTTCTCTTTCACATGTAATTGTATTTAAAACCTCAACATTTCTGAAGTCTCAGAGTTATAGTATTTTTAGACAAGATGCCAAGTGCATAGACAAGTGCTGTGAGAATACACTGTGTAAAATAACTGTCCATCATTCTTCTTGCAAGTAATAAATCCTGAAATTACAGTAATTTTCTGTAGCTATCAAGGAGATTTTTTTCCATGTGATTATTGAGGACTCCTGAGGCTGCCCTGGCAGAGAGACAGGCTACCCCATATCCAAGCTGGACACATGTGCAACAGGAATCACTGAAATGAGTGAAAGCTTTGCCTGGTTGTGGTTTCTCTAGAATATGCCATAGCCACTTCTCTTATGTAGCTTTGGTGATGTTTTCTACATCCAATAATAGACAGTAAAGCTAAGAAACCAAGCAATTTATTCTGGGCAGAAAATAACTATTGAACAGGTTCCAGTAATCTCATTATATTTTCCACCATACATCTGTTACAAGGCAAAAATCTTGTGACAAACACAGAGAGGCAGATTTTCACCTAGCAAGAATGCTGCTCAGTGACAGTTTTGAATACTTCAGTTTTAAATTCCTCACAATTTTTGGTATTTCTGAGATAAAAGATAAAATTTTAAATCTTAATGTCAATAAATTAATTTAAGTTTAAATGTTAAAATGAATTATAGTTTAACAAAGAAAACTTATTTTTAAAAAGCACGCAATATTCATCTGAGTTATTTCAGAAAATGAGAGAATAATGCTGTCTATCCTACTAGCTCTTCCATTTATTTTTTAAAAATGTTTGGTGATTGTTGGAAATATTTGATACAACTTTATGAATAACCCTCCACTGGAGTAAACTGACTTTGGTGTCAGTATGTGTCATTTTGTCTATAGGTCAAAACTAGCCAATCTTATTGATGTTCTCCTTAGTCCTATTTTGATGACTTAGTATTTTACACCAGACATATGGAATTTTCTGATCTAGATATTTAGTAATTAACCCCTCCAGATAAGTCCATTATGACAGAATATTCAAGCCATACTGCAATTGCTCCAGTACAGTAGTGTGATTATGAATATTCCTTATGAACACCAGAAATATTACTGTTCTATGTGCCTGATGTTTGGGATTTTAATTTTTCAAATAATTTCATCAGTCTCAGCCAAGGTCAAGAATAATTTCTCAAGGTTTGAATGAAATAGAATTTCTCAGAAGCAATGGCCTTTAAACAAATTTTCAACCTGAAACTTTTGGCTGAGTTCCGTGTTATACAGATGAGAGGCAGCTAATACTCTTTCTGTAATATCACATACATCCAAAAATGCACAGCATTGTTGAGAGGCAGCAGGCTACAGTGACTCAGATTTCAGATGAGCTGATCTAGTTTAAGTAATAATTTCACTGTGAAAGGGGATGGATCAGATTGGATTGCCTTCCAACCAATTTTCCTGTGATTTTTTTATCAACTGAACCGCTGATGTGCCAGTTGCCTGTTTTTAATGTAGTGCCAGCCACGGAAATCTAGTCTGGTTTCCTTCCTGTCATGCAGTCAGCATCCTGTTTCACTGCAGAAATTGGATAGCATGTTTGTATTTTTTCACTTGTAAGACTCTTTTATTTTTAGGCTATGGATGTTCTGCTCTGTAATCTCTCAGTAGGGTGATCTCAGATACTGAATCTTTTATATGAATAAAAATTCCCTCAATTTTCATGCCCTAAATGCCCCTGCTGCATAACTCATAACCACATACTACAGTAACCCATTGATTTTTGCCAAACCACTTTGCTATCACTTATGTTTGTTATGCAGTCAATGAATAATAGCACAGTCAAGGATTATGAATTATGACCAGAAGTCTCAACTTGTCACAGAAAAGCAGAACTTGCATTGCCATGCACTCTTACATTTTTCATAAACTGCATGTATATTAATTTATTTTTACCAGGAAATCTCAATTTCTACCAGAGTAAGAAACAGAACACTACAGAAAACTAAGTAAACCATACTTTCTCACAACTCCTTTCTTGTGTAAGGGTCCCATTTACTATTTCAATATGCAGTAGACAATCTTGACTTTCAATATTTTCTTATTTTCTCAAATTCTTTCAATGGAGATATCTGTATTTTTCATACCCAACATAGCAGGTAAAAAGGTATTTTTTCTAGAAATGTTCAACTTCTGACTATACAGCAAGGAGCACAAAGACTTTTTGGGTGTGCTATGGTTAGCTTTTATCAGTATTTATCATGTTAGAGGATAGAAGCCGCAAGTTCATTGTTCTTCCTAACTATAAATTAAAGTAGGCCCCTTTGGTGAGGGAAAGTATTGATCATAAATGATATATTAAGATCTTTTTACTTGGCACTGAATTAGTTCATTCCAAAGAAGAAGATGGGAAGGTCTCTCTCTAGGTGTGAAGAGTTTGGATGTCTTAGAGAGAAAATTCCTCTTTATTTCCCAATTGAGTTCTTTCTAGTATCTTTTAGCCTCCACAAATCAAGAAGCTTCATAAAATTTTGAGTGAGTACAGGGAATTGGAGCATCAGAATGCAAGAGCTCATTCATGGAGGACTGCTGGATGGCAGTCAGGTTAATATTTAAGTAACTAAGCTTCCATACACTTCTGTATATCTGAAGATTCCTAGTAATTACTAAAAGTTTTAAAATAAAAAATAATAATAAAAAAGAGACTTGCAACTCATTTTTTTAAGCTGGAAGAACTGCTATTTGTTTTAAGAGTTAATCACCATAGCAGCTGATGACTTTCTAAACTAAATATTTATTTGTGTTCTCAAAAGAAGACATTTTGAAAAGCATTTGATTAAGCCATACACATTTTTATGGTACCTGCCCATTTTAAAATTGCTTGGGGAAATTGCTACAAAGAATTATTTTGTGCTGAAATAAATGGTCGTCTTTAGCCTACAAGAAACACTGTTGCTGTTCACTACCTAATATGGGAACCACAAGCCTTTCAAAACAAAGAGGAAAACCTGTTCCATACGTGTTTTTAACTTTTAGAACTTTCCAGTCCTGAAAAACATTTCAAAACAATTAATCTATATTATTTTGCATCAGATGGCTCAAGGCTCACGAATGATCAGTGCCACAATAAAATCAGAGAGTAAGTCTGCTGACTCTCAGCTGTGCTCCAGTTATCACAGAGAACCGTCACAGGGCCACTCTTGGTGGAGCCTTGTGAGAGCAGTGACTCCTTGTCTCAGCAGCTGCATTTCTGCAGCAATGGATTTAGGTCTGTGTAGGAGTAGGTCGAGATGTACTTATTGTATCGTGACCTTTTGGATGAGCTTACCCTGATCCCTAAGCCACTCAGGTGCCTTATCTTCAAGCAGAAGGTATAGAGAGAGAGAGATGAAAAAACAGAATTGAAAGAGCCATCTGAAGTAGCTTCTGTCAAATGTTAGCCAAAAATATATCTGTAACTGCAGCTACAGATAAGTATTTGTGAATAGAAGTCAGTTTTCTGTTTTAAAACCTACAGTTTATATGAACTATACATAGTCAAGAATTTTTTTCTTTCCTTTTTTAAATATAGGCTTTTACAAGTGTCTGACCTTAGTAATACAAAAATATTGAAGGTTCCTGTGCTAGAAATCTAAGAATTTATTCAGAGAACAGCACTAGGCACTGAATAACATGACACATTAACATTTTTTTCCCTTTTTTCAACAGTAAACATTTGTCAGATAGCAGTAAAAGGGTAAGAAAATAGAGTCAGTTTGCTTAGGGAAAAAGAAACTAAAGTGTTTGGTAGTCTTCTCTCCCATGTTGTCTACTGCAAATATATGTATTTTTGTAACTCTTGTGAACTTGCTTTCTGCAAATTCTGAAATATCTGCAGGTTTGTATGTAAATGAGGCAGATGACCTTTTGAGAGGCAGAAATGTCTGCATAAAAATCCTGTTTGTTCTTGCCTTTATCTTAAGTATAAAAGTCATCAAGATAATAACCAAGTCTGCTCTTCATGTAAGAATAAAATATTCTTTATTAAAAGATTGGAATTTAGGAAAAAAAGAGAAGAGCTCCATGAAAAGATGTGAGGTCTAAAAGAAGAGAAAGATGAAATTATTTTGGAAGTAATAGATATTGTTTGAGTATATAAAAAAGGGAAGCGTTAGCAATTATATTCTTTGATAAATGAAATAACAAAATACAGTGGAGATTTTATATTAATTATTTTCTCCTGTTTGTTTGGAACCTTAAAGACACCATTAACAAAAACTCCCTTTTTACTTCTTTTCATCCTGGATATTATAAACTCCCAGCATCATACTTTACTTCAGCTGTCTCATTCCCAAACTGAAGAGTTTTAGTCTAAGCAATTGCTCTTTGCAGAGGCTGATCTCATCTTAAACCATCTTTACTCATGTTTTGTGAATCTTTTCTGTTTCTCTATGAGATTGGGTAACCAATACTGCCCAATTGTGGGTGCACTGAGGATTTATGGTGTCCTAATGACATTGTCTGCATTTATCATATTTCCTAATATTTTCCACATTTAATTTGCTTACTGACCACTACTGACCACCAAACTAACATTTTCCTAGCATGATGTGTTCCAGCTCCTAGATTTCATTCTGTGTTGAAAATAATTAACTTTTTCTTTATTATTCCATCTCTGTTAATCATTTAGTATTAAATCTGTGAATTTCACATACAATTTTAGACCTTAGCCACTCAGTCTTGTTTGAACGTCTTGAAGCTCTTTAANAGAATCATGAATCTGCACTAGAGAAAAAAGATCTGCTACCTGTGCATTGTTTTAGTGTAAATTATTACACCTGTGTTGGCTAAATGCCAAAGTTTCAGAAGTGAATACTATTCATAATCATAACTATAAATGAACACTGCTGTCAAATAGTTAATCCTAGGCTTCAAAAGCACCATTCTAATGCACTCTCCAAATACCATCAGTGTCGGTGTACTCAGATGACAAAGACAACTATGGCAAAAAAACTCCCACAGTCGGTGTGTTTTCTGCTTTAATTTGTGTTGGGTTCAGTATTCTCCCACTTGTTAATAAACGTCAAAGTTGCTAATGTAGGAACAACCTCTCAAGGCAAGGATAATGAATTTGCTGAAGTCAGAGGTATTTTTCCCTATGAGTGACAGTGTTTAATGCTATTATAACACAGGAGAAAATTTAAAGGGGAAAACCAGGTTTCCCATATTATAGATTTTTCTGAAACATTCTATCTGATTGAAATGAAGCTATACTCATTAAAGATATTTGGAGACACTAGCTGATTTCTGAGGCAGCTCAAATAAGCTCTATCTGAAGAAACTTCTGCTTGAGATAAGGTTCTATATTCCTAATACTTTCAAGATAGATACCTGTAAGCAAAATCCACGGAATTTGGAAATTAGGCTTCAGATACTAAATGTTATTAAAAAAAAAACAACAAAGAAAATGCATGTAGTGAACTGCAACTATATTCATATTTTATGTCTTTGAACTGAGAGTCTATGGACTTGGGGAAGTTATAATTTTTCATACAAAATGGTTGTTGAATGAACTGCAACAGGCAGTGTTAAGCAGGGGTGAGACAAGATGCTGGTGTGATCCCTTCTGGTTCTGTGCACAGTGAAATCCACAACAGTTTATAAAACATAGACAAAGGTAAGAGAATTTCAGAGTAGCATAACTGTGATGGGCACCCTGGCAG
>VZTZ01003649.1:0-21872 GCA_013400955.1 Drymodes brunneopygia | reverse complement strand
CTTATGAAAATTTTTGCTTTTCAGTAACACAATTGCAAAGTAAATCATAATATTAAAACCCCAAACAACCCTGAAAACACTTCATTTTAATTCAGCCCATATATTTTCTTTTACCACAAGCAGTGCTGATTAAATTGCCACAGAACATTCTAAGGCAGCAGTGAAGCAGAAGAAAGGCTGGAGCTAACTGTGGGTTCTAGGTAGTCCTCTCCTCTGGGATTACTGATCTAATTTATAATATCACTGTCATTTCTGAGGGCTGTTAGCACATCCAAGGACTGCAGAATCAATAAATAACAAAACTCTTTTCTAAAAGACTTACTGTGTGAAGGATTGCTGTAGTATTTCCATGGCACCTGGGGAAGTCATTCTGACCACATAGAAAATGTAGGTGTTGTGCGGAAAGTAGGTTTGAAAATCTGGCCAGAAAAGCATAAGGTATTAGATTTATAATTTTTATTTCTTCTAGCTCTCAGTTTCCATTAGATTTGGCTCTTAATTATACATTTTTTGTATGTTATACACTACAACTTGATTGGGTTTTTTGAAAAGCAATGAGGTTATTTTGATAATGTTGATTTTAAGACTTTTTTCCTAAATTAAGTGACTAACCTAAAGCTTACATACATAAATCTTCATAGAGATACAACCTGGTGTCAGGAAAATTGAGTTCTAGTGTGAGTTCCAAAACGCAATGAACCAAACATCTTGAAGAAAACATGGCCCTTCTGGACCATGAGGATTCACAAAAGAGGCTCAGATGGACACTGAAATCTTCCTTTTCATGGTGTAGCTATTATTGCTTTAACCTGGCTGGGCTTGGGCCTCCTTCATGAAGAGTAAAAGGCAGGTTAAAACAATTAGAAGTTTTAAGGGTCAGTCAGTGAAGTTGTTAAAACCAGCACAGTGTCCATGGGAAGAATTTTGGGGAGGAAGATGCTCCAAAATCTCCCAGAAGGTTGCAGGAGGACCTTTCCTAAGTTTCTAAAAACACCCATGGCCCAAAAATTACATGTAGAGTTTATTTTTCTTGGACACCTTTCACTGTTGCTGGTTGCCCAATGTCATTGTGTCTACTTTTTGCAGGCTTAATGGATTCATCACTAATTATGTAATACAACAGCTCTTCCCTGGTTTCCCTGCAGTGATTCTACAAACACACTGCTACAGTGTTTTTGGGGACAGAAAAATAGGTTTAAGTGCTACATTAATATGCCTGTCAGATGTCTTTCAAAAGCACAACACATTTTGTAGAAAGTAAATGTTAGTTAGAGACATAAAATTCACATCAAAAATAGGGTCTGAATGTGGAGGACTTTTTTTATTAGAGTCCCTGTGTAAATGTTTTGGATGGAAATGAAGAATTGCTCTTTTAATACAGGTATAAAAGAGCTAAACTTTGAGAAGCAAATTAATTTTAACTATCCACAGATTTTTTTTCTGGACTTGCAGCATAACTTTATTTCAAGCCAAAACCACAACTTTCTCCCACTTTTAGGAATATGGCCCCATGCTTAGAGAAAAAAAAATCAGGTTTCTAATTCTTCACTACGGTCTGAGACAGATATTGTGAAAAACCCTTGGGGAATCTTTGGCAGAATTTGATCTGGATCATAAGGGGAAAACCATGGGGTATTCAAGCAGCAAAGCTTAAAATGTGGTCTTGAACAAGTATTTGCTGTTCTTGGCAGATTAAGCAGCAGCAAATGTAACATTTACTTTTGCTTAGGTGAAGAAAAGTCAGTATCAAGCTTGTGTGTTTGCATTTAGTTGGAATATTGGAAACATCTTGAACTCCTTGACTCCAGAAGCTGAAATTGCCTAAAATCTGAAAATTGCCAAGACAAAAAGCAATACCTTTCTTTGCTGTGTTTATGTTTTGACTACCTCTCCAGACTCAACCACTCTAGAACTTAAGGAACGTTAAACTCCGCAAGCAAAGGGATACCTTGTTCTGATCAGAACATTTCAAAAAATGAGATTTGAACAACACTGATAATTTCTCTGGTACTCAGTGCACTATGAAGGAAGTGCAGTAGCAATTATTTTTATTTTAAATGTTAAGGCAGTTTATTTGAACATTCAGTTCCAGAGGAGAAGAAAATTTCCCATGAGAAGGTCACAGCTTATATGAAGGGGACAAAATGTCCTGCCTATAACTTCATTTTGGCTACAGATCAAAATGCAGTTCATTTGCAAAGAACAACAATATATCACACATTCTGTATTTTTCTTTGTAAATCTAATGCATTTTCGTATTTTCCTGGCCTGTGTTTTTTGCAACATTAGATCTGGAACCTGGACAGATTTATTTTTTCCCCCTTCATTTTTTACTTATTTTAATGAAAACTTCAGGACAGCTTGCTATGGAGGAAAACCTGGGCAAGTTCTTCACGATCTCAAGTAGACAATTAATATTCATTCTTTATTCTTGCTATGTAAACAAAAATATCTTGTCCCTAATGAGATTATTAATTTGCCAGTGATAGGTAGCTAATGTATAGCATTAGATTAACAACTATTAACAACTATTAAGTAACTCTTAAAAACTTAATATGTTGTTCTCCTAGTTAATGTTGGTCAGAGTAGAAAATTATCTTCACAATAGAGTCAAGATGTAATTAAAAGGCAAGATTTGGTCCAAAGGGCCTCTTTTTCAGATTTATGTCACAAACAAGCAAAATCTCAAAGAGAAAAAACTGGTCTGGGGACAAAATACAGACACAAAAAGAGGAATTGTTCTTTTTAACTGTAAAAGAGGGTTGGGGGTTTTTACCCATTCAAAAGTAAATATATATATTTCCTAATGGTGAAAGGAATGGAAAGCTTTCTAATTTGTTTTAATTTTCTATAAATGGGAGGAGGAGGAGTAGGACACTGCCACTAAACAAGTGATAATGCAAAATTATGTTTGGAAAGAAACCAAGTTTAGGGGATATTTATTCATTTCAAGCAGTGAAGTTCATGTTGAGGTACAAGATGCAGATAAATTACCTCATGTAGTGCTTTCTCTCCTTAAATTCTTAATAAGGTAGATATATATCTACATGCAGGTGACATTTTCATGGGATTATCTACTTAAACTCCCATTATATATTTCATTAGGAGTAGTAGGTCGCTCAGATCCCCTAACTACCTAGAAGTTTAGATTTTCCCTGTGTAAATAACTTTGAATTATCAAAACAGAATTTAATCCAATCAGAATCTTAAAATCCCTCAACTACTTTGTAGCCAACTTTTATTTTGCTGATGGTGGCAACTAAAAATTTATTCTCAAAATCACTTTTGAGTAGAAGTTTCCAGGTAATATTGAAGTTCAGTTTTCAGAAGAGCTTTTTTATTTATTTCATTGCCTTAGAGTTCCTAACTCTTAATTTTTTGCTTGAGATCTGTCTTCTTTTGTCTAAAATTTTTTCATTATTTTCTTGTTATTTTTGAGATATTTTCTGGTTATAGAAATGTATCATCTGCCTTAGGGTTACTGGCACTGTAAGAGGCTTAACAGCTAAAACTGACTTTGTGTTGCAAAGCAACAGATTAGAAACTTCTTATGACATAGCTAAGAAATAAAAACCCAGAGCAGAAAAATTAGAGACAGCTGGAATGATCAGAGCGCAAATAAAATAAGGGAGGTAACTTGCAAGATTTTTTCTTTTTTGCTCAGTCAGGCAAAGCAAGAAATAGTAGAAAAATCAGTCTGTTTCTCTCAAATTTGACACAAAGAATAGGTATTTCTGTGCTACCCTTTCATTTCTCATTTGTTTATGAGCCAATTTCTGCTCTGAGGGACAAGAATGGTGATGGCACCCACCTGTCCCATGGGCTGGTCCTGTGATCAAATTTACTTGTCAGTAAGGATACAGCTCCCTTCTAATAAAAATATAAAGCAGTGTTCCTAAATTTTGGTACCAGAATACGCAGTACATAGAATAAATACAGAGATTTAATATATTTTTAAATAAAAGGTGACAGCTCAGTTATTGCACATATCTGTGCAGTGTCAGATCCAGTGATATTATTTTTTTTTTACCTGTTTATTTTGAAAACAATGATTCCTTCATTTTCAGGCATCTTCTGCCTGACATTCCTCAGAAGTGTATGAAACCATTAGCAAATAATTTCTCACACAATTTTTAAAAAATATTTTAAGGTTTTTTTGTAAGTCATAGATTTTCTAAAGTGCAGAACTCACTCCCTGAAAATGAAGGCATTTTGATGATACAGAAATTTGTGTAACAACCTCAATCAATGTCAGGCAGGATATTTAAACACAAATGTTTACTTTTTAAAGGAAATTGGATTAGAGGAAGTGTTTCCTGTACTGCATGTAGGTATTTATTTTGGTATAAAAACAGAATGGAAGAGGAATGGAAAAGGAATCATCTTTCTCTTGTTTTAAATCATGCTGGTAGGATGCCCTCTACTTCTGAACACATCACTGCTCTTTGGATATAAATATGGCTTTAAGGATGGATTGAGAAGGAAGATGATTCTTGCTCTGTGCTTCATAAAGTTCTCCAAGGCTTTTGCCAAGAGATGACAGCAGTGGTTAAGAAGTGCAGTTATCTGTCAGAATGGATGCAGACTTTGTGAAAGTTGAGAGGGAATCAAGGATGATCTACATGGCTAAAAATGGTTTCAAAGTGCAGGACTTGGTAGAAGACATTTTTCTTCAGGGAAATACTGAACCCTGGAAATTACAAATGACAGATGGTGGAAAATCTATTGCAGTAAGTGTGTGACTGTCTTCAGCAGCTACTCAGGTTGTGCTGAAATCAGCAGAAATATCCCTGGTGGCAAAGGCAGTTTACCTTGTGAGAATTCCTTAACTCATAATACCACCAGAAAAGCAAATAAGCTTTGTGAGATAAACTAATAAAAGATACAAAGAGCCCAACAGGCAGGCGTTAGTTTAAAAAAGACCTCTGAATATTCATACCATTAAAAAACCTGATGTCAGTTGTGGCAGAAGATTGCCAGGCCTTTCAAAATGGTGAATGTCTGAGGAGACACAAGATTTTAGAAATCTACATGTGGCATATTTACATAAGATCCCATAACTCATTTATTATAGAAATAGCGAACCACAGGATGGTTTGGGTTGGAAGGGACCTTGAAGTCCATCCAGTGCCACCCCTGCCATGGGCAGGGACACCTTCCACTGCCCCAGGCTGCTCCAAGCCCCAATGTCCAGCTTGGCTTTGGGCACTGCCAGGGATCCAGGGGCAGCCACAGCTTCTCTGGGCACCCTGTGCCAGTGGCTTTTGAAAATGTCTGTTTTGCAACATCAACACACTTTCATCATGTTATTCTTGCGAAGTCCAAATTTTCTCTATAGTCAACTTATTTTTCTCTCTTAACATGACAGAGGCTGCAAACAAAGCTCCTGTCCAACAGAAGTGGTTCAAATATTCTTCAGATAAGAGTACAGCATAAAACACGATATAACCTCTGAAGACAAATCAATTTACCTTCAAGTTTCTCAAAAACTCACGGCTATTTTAGCTGAGAGAGAGAGGAGTAATTTTACTGAGAGGTGCTCTTAGAACAAACATATTACACTGTGTTCAAACGTCCTGTAAATGTATGTAATTTAGAAAGTATCTCTTCAGAATAAATTCTGTTTCAATATAACCTCCATGCCTTTAACTGAACACTTTTGATTTTGAAATATCATCCCAGCTGACATTTTTAGTATGAAGATCTATGGTTCCTTTTAAATATTTTTTTGTCCTCAGAACATATATTGGTATTAAAAAAAAAAGGTATTGAACTGAACCTAAATCTGTTGCTTTTACAGAAACACAAATATTCAGTAAACATAAAAATATTTTTATTCTGGCAAAAACTTCTGTTTTATTGCTTTGTCAGTTTGAGCATGGAAAGAAGTTGAAACACTGATTGGTGTCCAAATACATAGAAAATAAAAGGGTGTGGAAAAAAAGTTTTTTTCATGATGCACAGGTGACAAAAGAAGTCAGGGTCCACAAAATTTGGTCAGGGTCCACAAAAAAGCTGTTGGCAGGGGTTCCCTAAGTTTTGTTTTCATTGCTTGCCCATCATTTCAAAGACACTTTGGTTCCCACTTTTTTCCCAACTTGAAGTAACAAATTCCTTTCTGCACATTCTTACAGTATCAAACAACATTTGATCTTACAGATCAAACAACAACTCAGCTGTTTTGGAATTGAGAGAGATTTAATACATACTAATTTGCTGTGGTATAATCATATAAAATACAATTACGATTGAGAATGAGTTTTAAATTAGTTATAAACAAATTGAAATAATTTAGAATCATTTAAAATAACTGCATCTGGCAAAGTTTTGATGTAGAAGCTCCACCACAGGATTTCTGATTTAGTCTGCTCTTTCTGACTAACATATTCTTTTTTCTTAGCATGAAACCTTGGGTGGTGGATTATGATTGTAATTGAGTACATAATTAAAATTAAAACATCATATAAGGTTGTTTAGAATGGAGAATGGCATTGCAATCAAAATCTGTATTAAAAATAAGAATCAAATCATTATGTCACAAGTGATTGAGTCCTGGAAAATTTAATTTGCAGCCTGAAACAAGGAAATTGGTCTGTTTTTTCTTCCTCCTGTAGAACTAGTTGACAATATTTCTGTTCCATCCCGTCACTGGTCCAGGACTTGGGAATTTGATTTTAGCTGTGAGGGCACAGGATAACTTCCTGTGCTGATGCCTGAAGGATTTTTTGCTTTTTCTCCTAAATACTTTTTACACAGTTGTCTATACCCACAAGTATTAGCATGCATGCTTGTGATGCTTTAGGTGTGATACTTTAGCCTGGTTTCTTGGTGTCCAGTAGGCCAGGAGACCAAACACCCCAGAACTGTAGAGTTAGGAGACCAAACATTCTATTGCCATAAGAACTCAAGGTCCCCTAGCAGGACAGATTCTGTAAACTAGAAGTTAGCCCACCCTAGCCCCTTATTGGGCCCTCTAGTTAGATATGCTAATGTGTGAGGTCTTTAATTGTATACTCGACTGGTGGGACGGGGCTTTTGGGACGCGTTCCACCTGGATGGCAGAAGCCATCGAATGGGATCCTATTAAAATACCAAGGTTAAACGACCCCCAACCCTCCAACCATGTCTGAGCTTTTATTTCCTAACACCAGGAAAAGGCATCAGTGTTTTAAGAGAAAGGAAAACCAGTGAAACTTGTCATTAATTTGCAGCAGATTTTCCAGTAGCTGAAGCATTTCTGCACTGTGACATGTGGTCCTTTTGCCCAAGATCCTGTTGTTTCTATAGCCTGTGGTAGTATAATTTCAGAATTGCACTCTAACCCTCTTGAGATGTTTGCTCAAATTTTCCTCCAACCTTTTACCTGTGTATTTATATACTGCAAATGGATAATTGAAAGCCTTTTTTAATTCTTCCTTTTTTTAATACATAGGCATTCATTCCCATAAATAAATAGCTCTGGTGCACCAGAGGCATTTTGCTTTACCTTCTGCCTCATTGTCTTCCTGAGGTATGTACAGATTTGCACTGTGGCATGATTTGTCATGTCTTACTGCTTAATTAACCTTTAGTGTGGTGGCATTTCCCAGATTGCCTGCAGAGTTATTTCAGAGGAATATGTCTGTGTAGATAGGCAATGTCAAATACTGCAGCTTTCTGCTTAAAATATTGTTATTTGCTATCACTGGGAACATTATTCATTGGAATAGAGGCTGCTGAGGCTCCCAGATCCAAACTTTTCTGGTGGCTTACTTTTAACCCCAGCTTTGAGCATTTAAAATCAATGCAAGACTTGTTTTGCTTTATGTGGGGAAATTTTGAAACATTAAACCAGCTATAACTTGAAAGAAAAGCTGTTTTCAGTGCTTGCTTATCTATTTTGCACAAGCCAAGAACCTGCTTGCCTGTTTGACGTGGCCATTACTGTTCTGCACTATGCAAAAATGAAGCTGCTTTAATGAGAGAGAATATGAAGTTCCCTGTCTTAATCCTGTAGTGGTGACACGAAAATATTTCTTAAAAGAAAAATCAAACTTGAAAAATTTCTTTACTGTTGCCTGCGAGAAAAAGTTATTTTATTTATTAAAATGGAACGGATTGGAAGCCATCTTACTAAGTTCTTATATTTGAATCCTAAATATTCCTAAAGGACAAAAAAGTCAAAAGTTAACATAATACTTCAAAGGGTTCCTTTTTCTTTATTTCTTTGTCTGTTCAAGTAACCTGTTAATAACCTCAAAGTTCTTTTAGGCTTTGCCTGTATTTTTTGGTTCACCACTGCAGCTGTGATAACCAGCTGCATTTATAACCTGGACTGTAATCTTCAGTGAAAGAGAATAAATTCTTAATTTTTTTCTTCTGAACCCTAAAATTCTGCAAAATCAAATTGGAAAGGTTCACGGGGATCAAAAAAGGGGGCAATGGATAGGTGTAAATAGAGATAGAAAGCAGTTTCCCCTTCTACAACCTTCAACCAAACAAAAATACAGATATTGAAAATATCCTAAAAGATATTTAAGCAATAACATTCATTTAGGTAATTCCATCAAACAGACTGTTTAGATAGGACTGGCAGCTTTTTAACACCCTTAAAATAAAAGCTGACAGATTTAAACTGTAGAAAACACAAATCAATGTTTCACACCTTTTCAGCCTAAAATGAGTGAAGGTTGACATATTTTTAATACCTAAAGATTAAAATTTAAATGAAAAAAGCTCTGAGACATTTTCAATAAAATATGAAAAGGTTATGAAATATCAACAAAAGTTTAAAAAAATAAATATTTACTGAAGGTGAGTGAAAGAGTTAATGACAGAGTAGTGGTACTGCTTAAAATAATGTGAGAATCATAAAGATAATAACTTCTGATGAAGAGCAGTTCTCGGAAATAAAATGATTATATGGGAGGTAAGTAATAAGGATTTAGTAAAAGATAAATAACTAAATCTTCATAAGTATCAGGTTAACAAAGGTTAGGATTATTTATTTCTGTAGTTGTAAGAAGAACTCCTGAAATTGTAATGCTTGATATACAAACTTGAATGTTCCCAAATGTAAAGAGAATATTTTCCTATTCAAATTGTTTTATTCCTATACAAGTATTTGAAAACCTTTGTATAGCTTCTGTTCCAAACATTTTTCCCCAATTTCCATCTTTTCAAATTAATGTAGTGGTAATAAATAATATATAAGTTAATCTTAGATTTAATTTAAAATCTTTGTGGATATGTGAGGCAAGCGCATCACTTAGTACAGATTAACATGCACTATTATACATTGCTTATTTAATTGCTTATTATCATATAATTGCTTACAATTATCAGTGTAGAACACCCACTGAAGTAACAGAATATATATGCCAATCAATGGAATCACCAATAATAGCACATTGGACTAATCCTTTGAAACATCCTGATCCCATTTAAAAAATTCTTCTAATATTCTGCACACAAAAAATTGTAATTTTTTGCCGAAAGTGCAAAAGCAGATAGAAGACAAAGAAATGTGAGATCAATTTCTGCTGTTAAAGAAACTCAGAAAGAGTCAGGTATGAGTCTCTAAATATTTCTGAGCATGTTTGAGTATGGTCACCTGTCATGGAAAGGTCTCTTTTTACCCCTTTACTTTTGTATTATATTACCATTGAAATTCTAACAAATTTTTTCATATAATCCAAATGTACTTTCACATCAGGATTTTCTGAGAGACCTTTCAACTTTTCCCTCCTAATTTACTTTTCAGAATATATAACATGGATGTCTCTTGATAGAAAAATAAATTGTTTTTACTGTAGAGTCATTAGAGAGCTAAGTGGTGGAATCCATCGTTGTCGTAACTCTCTTATTTTTCACTCTGTCTTTACCTGTGTAGTTTACTGCACAGTTATCTCATTATCCTTTGTGACCAGGCAATAGAGGTAAATATATCCTGAGTCAGACCTCAGGTGAGTAAAGCTGTTTTTTTATCTTGACTCTAGAGCAAGCAGAGGTGCCTTCACCAAGATGTCTGGACTGAGGTGAGAGTGATCTGTTCTTAAGTACATGTGGAAAATTACATATTATTAACATTTATTTTCATTATTTATTTCTAGTTTTGATAAATTTGATATAAAATGTTAGGGTTTTTATCTTACATTCTACGAATCCTTTCAAATTTCCCTGAAAAATGAGTTTTAAGAAACTGTATGCACGCTTGCACAGAAGGTGATGTCCAGTCTGCTTGTTTTTGCTCTGTAAATAGGGTTTGAGGGACCTGTGTATGATAATAGTGGGTTGTGGCTGGTACACAAATGCTTGATTCTTTTGCTAAAGAAAGAAAAAAACCTTACATATTCTGTCCTTCGCCAATTACAGCTAAATCTGTGCCTGAACCAAAAAAATAGCTCTCTCAGAAGGCCCTGTGTTCTCTCTTCCCTTTTGCTTTGAGTGCAATAAAAACCTAACATTGTTTAACAATCCAATTTAACCTCAATATTGCCTTTTACATGAAAAAAGAGCATGAAGCACAAGAATCTGTGAATTCACTACTATTGGTTCATTATAATTTATATTCATGATCTGTTAACAGTCAGTAGAAAAATTAAAATGCAAAGAGACAAATATTATTAAAAAATGGTGTTTTAAGGAAAGTGTTTTATTGCAGATGGCAAAAAGAATTTTTAAGCAGTCCATAACTTAGAAGCAAGTTTTATTTTAAAATATCACATAATACATAGAAATGTGGGTTTTTTTAATGATACAAGAAAGTGTTTGCTATGAAAATACTTACTTGAAATTGCTGTAAGTATACAAGAAATGATGGATGGGAATAATTTTGAACCATTCAGAAGTGACATTTAGATGGATATTTATCTTAATGTAGCAGAATTACAGGGGTGTAAGAACCCCTAGAACAAACAGTTTCTCTGTAAGATTTCCATAAAGTTTTATTATACAATTTCCATAAGGTTTTATTACCAACAAAAATCTTAATATTTCAAATTGGATTCGAGTTAAGGCATAGCTTCATGCATATTTGCTTTTGGGATTTGGATATGAAAATGATGTGTTAAAAATAATTACGTGATACAGAAATGACAAAAACAGATAGAAAAAGGAATGTAAAGAAGAAGAAAAAAGGAAAAAAAAGGAGAAATTAATTTCTAGCTTTGAACTTTTCCAGCTTGCCTGAGAGATTGGATGCTCTGGTCATTGTCAGGAGTAGATGGCACTGGAAGGAGGATCAGTGTGGACAATTTCCCACTGCTGAGTGGTCTCCATGTGCTCAGATTGAACCTGGAAACTACTCCAAATCCCAGTCAGGCATTTCCAGGATGCTCTCTGGAAAAATTTCCTTAGTGAAATTCCCTCTGAATAGGAGCAGATTTAAGTCTTCACTCAGGATCTGTTGATACTTCTGAGAGGCAAGGAGGTTTTCCCATACAAAAGGGACTTTTTGCACCCAAATTCTCTTTGTATCCTCTCTCCTGCAGTGCTTATTCTACTTTTACTCTGCTCTACAACAAAATCTGTTGGAAAACTTTCACTTAGCAAAAAGTCTTGATGTCCCTCACATGACAGAAATTTTGTAGGACCAAGTAAATCATCAGATGGGTTTGGAGGCTGCAATGGTTCTGGAAAAATACCTTTGAGACCATTTTGAAGGAGGAAAACGGGGTAATATTTCAGCATGGGAGGATGAGGTGCTTGAATGTTCAAACTTTGAATGCAAATGTGATCCCATGTGTGGATTTCAGTCTATTCCCCAGCCCTTTAACAATTTCAGTGGCTTAATAGAATTTCTCCACAATTTACACAAGAAAGCCGGGAACTCTATTTCATAAACTTTAACTGCAAGCCAGAAATAAATTTGGATCTAAGACTCATTTTATTGTTGCTGTGCTTTTATTTATCTCTCATGATACATAGATTTGTACTTACTGTGGTTGTGTTATAAATTATATTTGGAAGGGAGTCATGTCTCAGTTTTTATGTTCAGCATCATATAACTCATTTCATTATTTCACTCTCTGTACTGTGTGGTGGAGGAAAGGAAAGCATATTTGGACCACCCTTATGTTCAAGTTGATGCTTTGTAATTTTAAACAGGCTCCTGAGTCTTGTTTATTCCCTTTTTACAATGATGTTGCTGAAATGTGCTGATATGTGGATTATATGGATTTATATCTTATATTTTATAGCTGTTGACCCTCAAAACGCTTAAAGTGTCTTGAAAGTTTTTACAGAGTTCCATATCCTGACCTTTGTTTACCTCTGCATGTACACATAATCCTGATCCCCCAATGAAACTGTTATTTTTATAAGGATTTTTTTAAAAAATATTTTATTTTATTGCATGTTTCTTCGCTGATTTCACTGAATATTGATATTTATCTGCAGGCATTATATACAGAAGTGTCAGAAGATCAGTATCAAACATATGACAGGTGTAAACTCTTCCCTTTCCAAAGCTATGAAAAAGAATAAGATGAAAAAAATTAATTTCTATTCTTAAGCTCTTTTGATGACTTATTTTCATAGGACAATGAATTGCCTCATAATGAATAAGTGCCTACTAATAGAACGGAGTCAAGAAGTCCAGAGCTGTGTGCAAGAATGATTTCTAGAGCATATTTAAAGCAAATATGAAATTATTGATTCTTCCTGAGAAGAGGGTTACAGTAGGTTTATTTTTTCAGAGCACTGTATCATTATGTATCCTGCTGTCTTGCTGGCAAAGCCCACTCTTTATTTTTCAGGGTTGAATCATTATGCTTGCATTTGATTTCCATGAAAAAAGCATCTCATTCCAGCTGAGCTGAACTTCCTCAGCAGAGTCCTCATTAATTAGGACCACGTCTTATACAAATTGGCATACCAGTCATGTGGGGTTTTTTCAATAATTTCCCTCTGAAAATAAAATTAATCCTTCTGTTAAAGTCTTACGCAAATTGTTTTCTGACTTCCTGGGTAAACTTACAGCCTTTAGGTCAACTTGGGTGTACAATCATGATCTAAATATAATTTTCTAACCATATTTTCCAATCATGAATGTCAACTGCCTTCCCCAGCTCAACCAGGGAATGGCCTAGGAGCTGGAATTTTTAAGGGAAACAAGAAGACCCTGAAGAACCCAAAGAATTTTAGACATTCCTGCACCCCCTTGTCGGCTGGACAAGCCCCTTTTTGTGTCTCTCAAGTGTGTTAGTTTCAGTCAGAGTTTAGGTGGGATGAAAGAGCTATGGATGACAGAAAAAGCTATGGATGACAGGAGTTCCCATGCACATGAAACTGGGAAACTCCATTCCTAGAGCCAGATTACGGGAAATTAAATATTTCTCTCAGTTTTCTTGGTCATCAAAAGGAGTTACACTGAAACACTCAGCTCATTCTCCTCTCTGTCCACCACTTGACCAAATCTATTAATTGGGACAGCAGGAAAGTGCCTTAGTAATTAATTTAAAGTTCTAAAGAGCTTTGTGTTTGGGTAAAATATATTGAAATTTTAATATTTTACCTATTCTATTGCGTTTCTGACTGCTTTTCTCACAAAGGCTTAAAATTAAAACTAGACAGCCATGAAGGAGCAATATTTTGAAAATAACCAGGTCAAAATTATTTAATAACAGATCATATGCTTTTAAAATCTCAATGGTTTCTTCTTGATCTCACCTGTCCCATTATTCATTCTTTTATATTTGTTTAAAATAAATCAGAACAGCAGTACAAGATCAATTCAAATGTTAAAAATAGAACTTATGGCATGCTCTATTATTTGATTATGTGCCACTATATATGGCCTATTCACCTGGAAAAGGTGTTGTCCCTGCCAATGGGAAATCTTCAGGTGATCTTAAAGGTTCCTTCCAACCTAAATAAATCTGTGGTTCTCTGTTCCTTATTAGTAGCTATCCATTTGACATAGTGTCTGCATCTTAATGGAGTCATAAGGACTGCACTTTGGAAATAGGATTTATGATCAAATGGATAAGAAATGTCAAAATGACCATAATCTGGGAGTACTGAAGATCACATTAATTTATAAACTAGTAGAGGTGGAAGCAGACTTTTAAGTGTCTCATGAAAACTTGCAGATATCTTCTATACTCATTTAACTGCTGGTTAAATAGAATCTGTAACACCACATTTAACAACAAAATAAATCAAATAAGCTTTTAAAGTGTTTGCTTAGGACAAGTAGCTCAAAGGAGTGCTGAAAGCAGAAGCTAAGAAACAGGCAAACCTCTGGTTTATGCACAGTACAATGTTACCTAAATAGATCTAAAAGATTTATAAGTTTTGCCTGCATATTTGCTTGAGAAATGACACAAGGACCTTCCTGATCTGCAAGAACCTCACTCCTGCTGGCTGCTAATTAGTTGCATAGCACCAGAGATGATTCATGAGTTCACAACTGCCTAACATGCTGGAAAATACTATATATAAACCCTGCTTATACACTCATAATACGGCTGAACATGGCTTCTTTTCAACTTTAAAGCTTCTGACAAATCAGCATATTTAAACCATTTAGCCTGAGTGAGTATACTAGTCTATCAGGTGAAGAAGATATACTCAGCTTATTTTTCTTTTGAACTCGCCCATCAAAGAGGCTTGCACACCCTTTAATCTGTGCTGAGGGAATGTGTAGTGTTTGCTGTATCAATCAGCAGCAGGATATAGAGCTGTCTTATTTTCACAGAGCCAAAAGCTGAAAATTACCAGGCTGCACATGTGAAATCTCTGCTGTTGTTTTATTAGAGGAGCACTGAAAGGAGAGGCAGGTAAATTCTGTTACTGAATTAATTTTTTCTTCTGTAAAGGAAAGAAAAAAGGGAAAAGGATGAAAGAAACCTACACAGTTTTTTTTCTCCTGTGGCAGAAGGAGCGATGGGTGAACTTTGAGAAAATTTGCAGGCGCATACTAGTAAACAATTTTTACATTCTAGTAATAAAAAAGTCACTGTTGCAGATCTTGTGATACATGAATGAAGTGCCAAAGATCTTTTTGGTCAATTTTTGTGCTAGATAATAAAGTTATTCCCACTCATCAAACCTAAAAGTTTGCTACACCCTTTTATAGTGCCAGTTGTCTTGGACTTCCTCACCTTAAGCCCAAGTCCCACTCAGGAAGATTTTATTAACATCTGTGTAACTTACTTCCACAGTACAACTGTCCGGAGAGAGCTCTAAGATAATTTGGTTATTAAGATTCTAGTCCTTTTGAACTAGGGAAATGATTTACCTGGCGTGAGTTTGTTTTGTTTTGTTTTTTTTTTTTTTACCTGTAAATGATGGATTTGATTCATGGTATCTCCACAAAAGAAAATACCTCTTCACTACATCCTCCCACTCCATATTTTAATGGCATAATAGTTAGGACAGCCATATTCCCATTATGTCTTCTGTTGCTCTTGTGGGGAGATTTATAGGACTGCAGAGCCCATCACTGATAACAGAATAATGGGGTCTTCATTCCTAAATCACACTCGCTATTTGCAACATAAATCATGCTTTGGCTATATTCCAGCCACATACACCCAGCAGAAAATTGAGAGTGGAGGAAAAGCTAAAAATAGCTCTTGGCGAGGCCTGGATGGATTTGTGTCTCACTATTTAAATCCTGGCTTCGTCAAATATTCATAGAGGGGAATTTGCAATAATATACAGCAGGAAGTGTATGTTCTCTGTTTCAGGATAATGCTGGTACAGCCAAGGAACCAAATGAACATGACAGATGTGTGAACTGTTAGGGCAGAGTAAGAATCAGAACCAAATCTTACAAAGTAATGCCAAACTCCTTGACCCAGAACATAAAAAATTAGAATAATACATCCAGCTTTGATGTTGCTGATTTAAGGCATAAATCTGGTGAATAAACTATGAACACTTCATGGACAAAGATGCAACAAAGGACAAGCTAGCTTTTGGCAATTCAATTTTATTCTCTTCAAAAAACATATTCCAAGCCAGATAACTGAAATAAGCAGATGAAACCACCCAGCCTGGCTAAATGTCAGCAAAAAAAAAAAAAATCCCAATTTTAACTTTGTCTGTATCCAAGTTTAACCCACATAGTCTCTTACTACTCCTAACCAGAGATGGGACAGAGTTCTTCCTTAAGAAAGATAAAATATAAATGGCTGATTACCCAAATGTGACATACCAAGAGCAGAGACAAATGGTGCTTGTCTTTTCAAATTCCCAAGGGTTGATCACATGAGTTTGTGAGCTGGACAAGATTTGAGACGAAATACGGTTGCTGTGAGAAAGACCTGGCCTGTTCAACACTGGCTTCACATCCACCACATCTAATATTCCCTTCACTTGGGAGAATAAGCAGAGCAACCACGGGAAAAAGATCCTAAACTTTACCTTGAAATGGTAAGAAATAAAAATGGAATAACCTATAGCATCACTCAGCATCACCAAGAATCTTGAAGCTTTCAATGTATGACACGACATTTCTTTGCTGTTCATAGAACTGCATTTACTGTCATTGTATTAGGAATTACAATAAATAAATAAATAAATAAGTTGATGAGCAGATATTCTATAACGTTTTTGAAATTCTTCTGTGAATTTGAGGCAATTCTTCAGTTTGTTTTTGCTGCCTAACTTTTATGTTTGTATGCCAAATATCAGGTGATAAGAAGAATTTTGCAGCTGTAGTTAAAGATCCACAAAACACCACAAAACTTGAAAGTTGTGTGCATGAAAGTTTGCACACAACTCTTTATGGTGTATATTGGGAAGTCTAAAAATATCATTCTCAGATTTTTGAATGACTGCAAGTCTCAAAGATTTTCTGAGATCCAGTCCTTGACTCCTAAAAGGACATCTCCTGTGGATGATATTTTTTCATCCTCTTTGTTTCGAGAGATGAATGTTTGTTGGGGTTGTTTCCCTGAAGGAGAAGCCTCGGAAAACACCAAAAACCTCCCCCTGGTGGATTAGTCCACCCAAAGGAAAACCTCCCCTGGACTTAGAGGAGACAGTGGTTTGATCCCAGTTATGGTCACTCCCTTGTGGAAGTTCATAGGTTCTGCTATATGTCACTCCTCCTGTTTGCCTTGCCCCTGTTCTAGAAAGTTCTACCTCTCTTGGTTGTTGATTCGTTGTACACCCTTGTCTCCTCCCTCCTTCCCTTCCCGTTGGCTGTTAGTCCTTAAACCCTCCCTAACTCCTCCCCTTCGGTTGATCCTGATTGGTTGTTGTTGTGGTATTTAAGCTAGTGTTCTACCCCATTTCGGTGCTCTGAGTCGCAGAGTCCAGAGGGCAATAAAGCTCCTCTGCTGTCTCCCCTCAGAGTCGCTCCTTTCTCTGCCTGCAGTCCTCTGCTCCCAAGGGAATAACCCTGACGACCCTTTTGCACCCTTGGCTCCTGAGGAACCCTGCGTTCCTATAGAGGAACCCTGCATTCCTTCGTCATCCCCATCCCAGGGTTAGGGGATTCGAAGACACTCGGGCAGCCGAGGGCTCCCACCACCTACAGGGCTGGGAAGACCAGAGGACCACGAAAGACCTATTTATTTTTATTTTTTTTAATAAATGTTTTCATTTGTAAAATAACTTTCTAAGGTGATTTACAGTATTCTTCTAGTACATGAATCTGTCATTATTGTCTTTTATAAAAAGCCATTAACTCGATTAGAATAAACTTGGACACTAGTTCTGATATTTTATCTTTTCCAAGCATATTATTATGTTTCTGGCAGGCAAGAGAAATTAGATTTGCATAGGGTTTTGATATTATATGTGGAAGAACAGATATATAAAAATATTTTCCTTGTGTATGAAGATACAATAGAATGTTAAGCTATTACCAGTGAGGTTGTCTCTCAAAAGATAGAATTACCTCATGACATATCTAAGTCCTACTAAAGACAAGTCTTGAAATATTTTTAAAATTCTCTTTAAAATTCAGGTGAAGGAAAGGACATTATTCAAAATGTAGAGTTAATAAAAATTCTAAAAAAATGAGCAAGTGTGAAACTCTAAACCAATGCAAGAACATAAGTCAAAACCAGTTTCACATGTTGATATATACCCATAAGATGACCCAAAATATTAGCAATGTATTTGGCTTATAGACTATAATAATTGTCAATACAGCATGCAAGCCTCTCATGTTTCAGGATTCTAAATCCATTACCACAAAAATACAAAATAAATACAAATGGACCTGTAGAAAATGTTCAGTAATTATAAAGTGGGTTGTTCAGTTGGGCAGCTTGTGTCAGGGACAGGTCTCTAAATAATGAGACTGTTTGTTTCAGCTTTGTGTTGAAAACAGGGCACAGATGTCTAAGTAATTAAATACAGATAACAAAAAATCAGATATATTAATAATCATAATTTATGTGCAAAATTATAAATACCAGTATGCTTAGTCAGGTAAAATAATTGTAAATATTCAAGCTCTATAAATATGTATTGTTTTGAGGAACTTGAAGAGTATAAAAATATTCTCAGAGTGACAATGGACTTTATAAAATGGAGCCATTTAATTAGTCTGTCAAGGAATGGCTCATGGCTGCATAATATATTAAAAGCCATAGAATGGTAAATGTTACTCCTGTGCTACTTTAAATTAAATCTTTTCTAAATAAACAAAAAATGAATACTGAAAATCTTCCATATTTCTGTATGTTAAAAGGACTAAATATGGCAGTTAAAAATAATAAAGTTACATAATGTGTGCTAATATTTGGTTTGACGTAGACCAGTCTGGATTTGTGAAAACCTGTGTAAGAAGTAAAAACTCTACCATTTGAGTAGGAAAGCAATATTCAGATTTTGGAAGTAATTTTAAGACTACTAGGTTATAATGGTATGAAACGACATAAAACAAGACGATTAGAGTCATTAAGTCTTAGATTTACAATTAGATTTCCAGTTCACTCTGAACTGGAAAAATTCTACCCCCAAAGCCAAAGCCAACCAACGCAAAAGTATTCTAATTTGTAGAAAAATGTCTTAGATCACTTGGGTAAATTAAATTGTTATTTTTTAATATATTGTGGATAATGAGATTCCTCCAATTCAGCTAAAATAAAAAGAATATATCCAAAAAAATGTTGACTGGCATATTATTTCAATTAGTGTTAATTTTCTTTCCGTTTTTTTAATACTTCAATATTTTCAAGATGCAGTAATGAAGTGTACATTTTCCTTTGGCAATGCCTGTGATTTCTATTTATTTTCTTTAATGTAGCATAAATCCAGATGAGGTTCATTTGGCAGAAATAAAGATGCTATGTATATAATACTGCAAATAATTTTATTGAGGAGAAATCCACATCATTCCTTTTTCTCCTTATGCTAAGAGGCTTGTAAGAAGCTATTTTCTCCATATTTATGTTTTTACTGTACTTAGAGAAGTGGATTGTAGTGCTCAAACTTCATTGACCCTCTTCTCTCCCCACCCCAATCTAGTGGATAAAATATGAGGAAAAAAAGAAAAAAAAACCAAACCAAAAACTTAGGAATAAGAGGAAACATCTGGCCGATGAAATGCAAGATTCTCCATCAGGACATACTCTCATAACATGCCATTTCTGTCTTAGAGAAAGAAGATAGTGAAATGGGAAAAAAAAATTCAGATCTTTTTCCATCATAGATAGTTAAAGGGCTTCCTCAGAAGAATATTGTATCTGGACCACTTTTAGAAATTATGAACGTGCTTTCCATGAATGTGCCTACTCTTGTATAAAATGTACTTCTCCCATTCACTTCCATTAGCTCAATAATGGCTCAATACATGAGGAAGATTGATTAAAGGACACAGAGCAGTATTTATTTTGTATTTGCCCTGAAAGCATTAGCTGTATTGTTGGCTGAGTGCTGCCATCTCAGATGCTGTAGTTCCACCTGTGACCTGATAGGAAATATTTTATAGCTAAATAATAAAAATCTAAGATGTGATAAAAACAAATCTGAGATGTGATAAGGGATATCATAACCCTTTCTTACAGAAACAAAGAGGGCGTTTTCCTCCCAAAATGCACTTCTACTCATAAATGCTTACTTAAATATACCAAATAACTTACAAACTTTTTTGAGAAGTGAGAGATTCTGAATCAAATATAGCCCAAAATTTAATTACTTATATTTGGTATATTTAATGATGAAACAAAACTTGAAAGACTGCAGACTTATGTGAAATTTAATAACCGGATTTAAACAAGAAAAGGTTTATTCATGGTTCTTATAACTGGAAAATACTGAGAATGTATATCTTACAGAGAATATTATTTAGTTCAGTAAATCCATAATATCAGTTTCATAGCTAAAGCATTTGTTTATTGCAGGTTTTTTATTTTGCTTAATTGCTTTGGTTTATCGGTTAGGATTTCTTTCTTTTGTTTTAGGCTTAGCTTTTTTGGCTAATTGAGGAGTTTTTTGGGTTTTTTGAGATACAGGAAAAGACTTTTAAAAGTAAGTGAATAGAATGTTTGATAATATTGACAGCTCAAGTAGATCAGAAGTAGCAGAGATTCCACATAATTAGTCCAAAGAAAATTCTGTGTCTTTTGTGGTATTATTTGGGAATTTGGTCCTCTGATTTTGTCCACTTCTCACTAGACAAGATTTAAAATAAATAAATAAATGAATCAATAAATCAGGGTACGCCAGAGATATTTGATCTCTTGCTTTGACCCATCAGTCCTGCTCATTTTGCTTTTTACAGTGATCTTGTGAAGTAGAATTAACTCTACAATTTTAGAGCATAATGTGTAAACCACTCAAAGGTTCCAACCATTGAAAACTTCCCTTGGAAACTCCTTTTTTATTTTTTTATGGCTGCATGCTAACTATTGTGTGTGGACTATTATTCTAAAAGATAGAAAAATAGAATAATCACAGTTAAGGGTTTCTGCTGCTGCGTAACTGATGTACATAGTGGGTACTTAAAGCAAAATTAAGAAGCCCTCTTCCCTAAAGGTCTGGTTGAAGACAAGTGGATATTGACAGACAATGTGAAAATAGCAATAGGCAGTATAAAAGCGATATATTTGTGCTGTTCAGTGCTTTTTGCCCCCAAGCATTTCAGAAATTCTAGTGCACAGAATTTTCCATCTCTGTCTTCAAGAAAGAGTGGCAAATATGTAGCAATGGCTGATTAAACTACCCTAATTTTTTTAATGAGAAACTGTGAAAGAGTGCTTAAGGGAACAATTACAGAAGTACAAGGCTAGACTGGTACTACTGTACATTAAAAATAAGGAAATTACTAGTTTTATTTTACTGGTGTCCCACCCACTTCTAAAAATAATAATAATAAAAAAAAGCATATTCCACCTATATCCCAAAATGTAATGGGCTGTGCTACACAGAGCCAAGGAAACAGATTTATAACACACAAGTAAGCCTTTCTTATCTGAGTAAGACAACAAATAATATCAAAAGCATTTGTTTAAAAATATTTTTACTTGATTTTAGCCTTGCAAAGTGCTTTTCATTTACACTCTGTTTTATTTAACTGAAGATACCCGTTTCCCTTTGAAGACAACATTTAATCTCTTCACTACAGGAGATTACAGGTGAGAGCTTCAGAGTGAGTTTTTGAAAGTAAAAATGTGTGGTAAAACATCCAACAGCTTTCAACTCTTTTCCACTCTTAAAAGTGGAACTGTCTGAAGTGCTTTTCTTCACCATTAGTGTAGTATCATGACTGTAGCCACCAGGAGACATCTTAAAGACACGTACCAGTCATACTGCCTGGAAAATCTGAGAGTTTTCTCCATCCATTAAAAATAAACAAGGTAATATTTAGCCTTTTATGATTGAGAATAGGGCCACATAGAGAGATAGAAAGGCTGTGTGAGTCTAGAGTCAAGACACCCATCAAAATGTAGCTCCAGAGTAATTAAGTTCTCATAAAGGGAGGC
>VZTZ01003643.1:0-13765 GCA_013400955.1 Drymodes brunneopygia | reverse complement strand
CAAAGCTGTAGAGTCCCATCTTCACAGGGTTCTGCACAAATTACAGGTTGTCTCAGCAATTTTTATGTTTCTCTTGGACTTAATGAGATACAAATTGTATTTTTTCTTCAATACCATATATAGAGAGTCCATACAGAGTGACTGCTGCTGTACAGGTTTTAGGAAAGTTTGATGTTGCAGTCTCTGTATTTGATGTCTCTAGAGTTTCATGGCATCTTGTGCGCTTCCCTTTGAATTTCTGGAGTCCCTGTGTTTCAACTGGACTAAGCACTCCATCCTTTCCTTTCCATCATACTTTGACCTTGAACTTTTGGAGAGAATTAGAGAACCTGTTTTCCATATGCCCATGTCTTCATCATCATGATTAGGGTGTTTGTCAGCAGATTTAAGAATGTCCCTCCCCAAACTAAAGATTTTCATAGAAATGTTCATGAACTTTTAAGTAAATTCTGTATAATTCCAATACATTTGTTTGGGATGGGTCAAAAGCTTTCAACCCCATCACTTTTTAGTACCACTTTCCAAAGCAAGTAGACCTGTGAGACTGAGAAATGAATTCATGGGTGTCATGGGTAATAGAGGTAGGAGAGGTAGAAATGATGCATTGAAGATTGCTGAATTACTGAAGCCAGTGGTGATTCTGATGGGATGAGTTCTTGAGGCTTATGTCTCATCTAGACATTTATTTTCAAAAACCACATAATTTGAATGACAAGATACTAGATTGTTTTCAAGGCAGATGCTATATTTTCTGTACATTTATTGAAATGCTCTAATACCTTTTATGCTGTCTTTCAATTCCTTGCAATGTAGTGATAGAAGCACTTGCTGCCTGATGCATTCAGGAACATTTAGAGTTGCTTGTGGAATTTTTTTTCTGATGCCTACCAGAGTGAAACTAAAGCAATTGCTTCAGGAAACAATTTTATTATACACATTTTCAGACATTACTTATTTATAGAAAAGGACATGGAGCTCCAGGACCTATAAACATTTTTGAAAGAAGACACATATATTACAGTCCCAGGTAAACTCTTCTTTCCTCTGGCCCCATCTCTGAATCCAGCTGGGTTAGGATCCTCTTACTCCCTTTGGAAACAAAACATCTCCTGTTTTTTTCTTCTACATGAGCCAGTGGGGACCATGCCCTTGAGGGGATTCACAGGTCACCTGGCAAGCCCTCAAGTTTCATACACAACTTTGCAAGTACCCATTCAGCTTTTCTGGCAGCCCATGTCAGTCTCAGTGGGTTTTGTGACCTTGTCAGGTTTTTACCTTTGCCTTGCATTGCTGCTTTGCCTTATATTGTTCCAGTCCTGTCAGTGTCTGACCATACATCATAAATTCTAAGGCAGAAATCACCAGCAGTGATATATTAATAGGCATATGCTAGAAGTTTTAAGTGAAGGGAGACCTACTTTCTGTGACTTCTGGGCATCAGTGCTGAAAATCAGCACTGTTGTTTTCTGGGGTTGTTGGCTGTGTTGAAAGTACTAAGAGTTACTTTACCTCAGAGGCATTGCAGCACTACAATAGTACATGTCCTGGGCTTCCAAAATGTTCAAAAAGGTATTACATATGGATATCATAAACCTAGTCAGGACTTGAAATTGCATGTGCATACACACAAGGATTTGCTGACTACTATACTGGTAAACTTTGCTATATAGTGCAAATCTTGGGCGAGGACTGTTGTGGTAGTACTGAACAAAACAGGACACATTACTGATCAGACTGACTTGATAGCAAAGATGAGATGTGCTTGCCAATATAGAGATATTATAATAAGATATTTTAAAAATTCATGTAGAATTCTTCCATATTTTTTCAAGTTTATCAAGTCTGCCATGTCAAAAGCAATGAGTTTGGAAGGCTCAGCAATCTCATAGGCTTGGCCCCAGGTAAGAGTAGACCTCTCTCTAACAGGAAAAATGCAAAACACGAAAACATCTCCAGTGTTACCAGCCTCAGTCCCCAGGGCTCTCTCACCATGCAAGGCTCAGATGCTCAGTGGGGGAGGTAAAGCCCCTGATACCTCTGCTGCCATTAGCTTCTATAAGACCTCAGTTCCTGAAAGGCAGCAAAGTTGTGCTGCCAAATCTCAATTTGAATGAAGAAGCAATGCAGCCGAGCGGTCTCAGGGCCTATTGTCCATTTCTCTTTTCTTCCAAGGAAAGCTGCTAAGGGATTAGGCAGAGCCGTAGCAGAGATAAGTGAAGAATAGCACATGACAAGCTGTGCAGGCATAAAGATGTATGCGGGTGCCTTGGGGACATTGAAAAGGAACTATACAAAAGTCGATGCCTTTATCATCTGTTCAGAACTTGTCTTGCCTCTCTGCCAGCCCATTTGCAATATCGGCTAGCACTGCTTGGGAAATCAGATTTAAATGATTGTAATGACTTTAGTTAAATCCTAGCATTCCAACTCAATAACAAGGCTGCCACCTTCCACTTTCACCTTTTTCTTCAGGGGAGACTGCCCCATATTGATGCCTTCCAGCTCCCTGTCTTCTCCCCATATTCAGCTCATCCCCTTGGCAGGCCTTTAGCTTTGCATTGCCCACTCCCCCTTGCCTGCTGCACAAAGGTGCTACAAACCCTGACCCACTTTCTTCCTGTCTCACAAACCACTCTGAGGTCTAAGGATGGGTCCTCTTGTTCAGAGGAGATGGAGAGCTGGGTGGAGGCTAGCTTTGGCAAGACTGCTGATTTTAAAAAAGGGAATGAAACCAGTCTGGAGGTAGATCTTCCCATGCAGAGCTAGCTGGAGCCTTCTGGTAGAGTACATGGAAGGTTTCCCAGCCCTGGGAGAAACTGGTGAATCCTAACCAGATTTACTACTTGGATCATTTGTCCCAATGGTCTTCTACCCACTGTCTCAAAGAGGGCAAGTACAGTTCCTGCATGTCAAGGAAAGCATGGCATTGACTCAGCTGTAGGGCATTTTTTAGCAGAAAATAATTGCTTTACAAAAGACAAGAGAGGTAAGAGCCTTCCCCTTTCTTCCCCCATGCATTCAACTGCTTCTTTTTGTCTTGCTTATGACAGAATATTTATGTGTCCATCTTATCATCTTTCTACTTGACTTAGTCATTCCTTCTGAAAATTCACTTTCTCCACTAAAGTACATGGGGAGCACAAAGTGAGGGCACAGGGTGTGACTGTCATGACCACAGACAGGNAGGTGTTTCTCTGAAGCAGCAGTCTGTTCAGGCTGATTCCTTAATGCATTACTGATAAGCTACTGCTGTTAGTGGCATGTGGCACATACCAAGTGAGATGCAGACAGCCCCCTGCAGTCCTAGGTTGCGGTGGTGTGCACAGAGCTTGGTAGCAGTGTCAGGAAGCCTTGCTGGTTGTGAACTCCATGGTTATGCAGTGCAAGCTGAACTGGTTTCACAGAGTGTAACTAGGGGAGAAGTCAGCAAGGGGCTTTGCTGACTACAGTACAGGGCAGGGTTTAGACAGGTAGACAGATTTGCTAAATTTATGGTCAAGGGAAAATAAATCTGAAGCTTTTCAGCAAAATGCCCATAATGCTCAAGCCTGGAGCTTGACTTCAGTGCTGCTCCTGTCCCAAGGCTCAGCTGAAAGCTGTTTGCACTGTCTGTGTGTCCAGCTCTGCAGCTATTGCAAAGCTCATATGCTTAGAAAACTGATGATCCGGAGCACATGCTGTCTGAAGATACCTGATGCAAGACCTCTGAGTTCTTGCAGTTATCTTAAAGGCCCAGAGTAGTCAAATTTAGCCTCACAGAGAAACACATCCTAATAATTTTTTAATACACTGATCAAATTCAGTATTTAATAACTATTTACAGCATACACTTGGACAACTTCAAACTTTTTTGGCATGGCCACAGCTACTGAGTTTGTGCCAGAACCTATCCCCTGACAATTCAAAACTGCTTCCTTCTTTACAGCCTAAATGTATTCTTGGATGGTTTATATCCATTTGTTCAGATGCCAAGACTGCCCTTTCAGTTAAATACCTCTTCCCCCTCTCTGGGACCCATTCTCTTGTGTTTATACAGAGTAATCATAAAATTCTTCAGTTTACTGTAAGGCATGCAGATCTGTTTTCTAGGCAACACTACCGTGGCTTTTTAAAGGTTTTTACCTCCTTTTTTGCAAATGAGTGCTTACTGGCTGTGAAGTTGTTCATTTTCAGAAACAAAAGACTCAACCTGGTATTTATTATGGACACCACTATAGGCTTAGATGTAGAAATTTTCTTTTTAAATTAGTATCTTTTGCTTCTTCGTTCCATTTCTACCTTGATAGCCTGCAGAATTTTGCCATTTTTATCCTGAAAACAGTGGCTGGTGCAGTCTCGATTTCCTCTCTTGCCTCTCTCTAATCTCTTGTTTAGATTTGCTTTTCTTTTTTTTGCAATTACAGTAATTTAAGAAACAAGTTGAAGGCATGCACTGTCCAAGTCTAAAACCAGGCTGTCATAGATGCATGATATATGTCAGAGAGGTCAGGTCAGCTTGGATGAGGACTGGCAGAAAAAGAGAATCACAGTATGCCTCTCTTCTTTCTTCCTTGCTTTGCCATCACATTTTAAAACCTTTAATAATGGAGAGGAATGACAAATTTGTATACAGACCATAGTGACAGAGTCCAGCAGTGAGCTGCCTCTTTGTCTCTTACCCCCATTTATTCTGCTCAATTTTCATTTCAGTTTGATTTAAAGAACACTATTTTTGTTTTGTGGTTCCATCAAGCTCCTAATTCTTTGGCTGCCCTTCCCCCTAGGTTTCATTCTTTATTAATTTCAAAGATATTTATCTCTCAGCCTCCTCATAAGAACATAGGCCAGGAAAAGAACTACTAAATCCTCATATCTAGTCCCCTTATCATGGGCAGTTACAGCTTCACGTAATACCTTTCCTAAAATACCTCATTATATCCTAAAATAACCTTGCTCTGTTTAACTGCTCATTGGAAACATCACTCTTCTAAAGCTTAGAAACCACCAGCATCAGATGGGCCTAATGTTTACATTACACTTAAAAACCTCTCCATAGTACTGCTAGAACTCTTTTCCATTGGTTCATTTATTGGTGTCTCATGGTCCTCCAAGGGATGGTCAACATAGACATTTTCTCCATCGTTTGTCCCAATAGTCTTCTGCATTGATAGTGCCTCCTATCTGGATTTTACTACCAAACCTCTACTCTTGCCAAAGCTGCTGATTGAAAACACTGAGTGATTGACACCCAGGCTGATCCTTGAGGTGTTGAGTGTATCCTCACAACAGCTGTCTTTTCTTTCAAGCAAAAAACAACAGCTCCTCATGAGCAAATTGCATAAACACCTTAAATTCTCATGTTAACCTCTGTATTTTCTAGTTAATAAGTGGTGCTGTATGACACAGAATCAAATGCTTTCTGAAAAGTGTGTTCCTTTGTATTTCTTTCCATGTCTTTAGTTATTCTTTCCTTCAATAATTATTTGAAGAACTCGGATAAAACTGAATGGTGAATGGTTGTTCCAATTATTTTTCAGTTCTCAATTTTGTCTCTTTTTTCCTAAAATTTAGGTAGTGCATATGCTCTTCACCACTATCCCAACAATAAATTTGATTTTAAAAACCTTCCTAACATCTTTGCAGTTTAATGTGTTGGTTATTTCAGTGTTTGGGGTTGGAAGGTCCATTCCTCCAGTTTGAGCATGTTATGATTGTTTTCTATGCAATGGACATGGAGGCAGGAGTTTCCATTTCCAAATGCTCATGCCCAGCAGTCAAGGCATCATCCTCCTCATTGAAAAATGAGGCAAAAAATTAGGTCCTAACCCCAGTCCCACTCCCTATCTCCTTTCCTTCTTTCTTTATTAGCCTCATTGAAGATTATTCGACTATTTGTTTCAATTTGTCTTGGCGTTAGCATAGCTTGACTTTCAGAAAGCTATCTTTTAGACCTGCATTACCTAACCTTCAAAATGTATCTTTCTTTGCTAATAAGTTTCTTTTCCTGGAATTTCTAAGGTCTCTGCTCACATCTTTTTTTTTTCACCGAGGCTTTTTTGGGAAGATAGATAATGAGGCTCTAACAAAACAGAGTTTGTTAGTCATCGATACAGAGCTGAAAGTATCCCTGGAATTTCATTTATCTTGTCAAGAAACTTCAGAAAATTTACATCTTTGTTCAAAAAAAATTCAAGGTTTGCCCCACAATTAGTATTAACTTCTTCAGTCTAGTTAACTTGTTAGTCATTTCCTTACCCTTTTAAAAAGTTTGCCCATCTAAAATATGCATTAAAACCCAGGATCAGAAACATTTTTATTCATATCTTCATTTTATTTAAATTGAATTGACTCAAGGTCATTGAAAGTAAGGTTATTTTCAGCTCTTCCTTGTCTTTACCAAAGGTGTTTAAAATATCTTCGCTATTTGGATCAGTAGCTTGTGGTGGAATGTCAGCTGCATATTTCTCAAGAAATGTCTAGCCTGTGCCATTCATATTAACACCTATTCTCCAGCCTGTTTGCTGTAGCCTGCACAGTACTTGTGTTGAATTTATTAACTAATTAGATCTAGTACCTGTCAGTATGCCATGATGTGTTTTGGCTGAAGAACAGGTTCTACGAAGAGAAGTTAACATTAAATTAGAAAGATGTAGCACTCCTGTGTGACAGCATTCAAAATAAACACTTTCAATGGTAAATCTGGTGTGTGAGAAAAGTGCTTTTTGGATCTGGCCACAGCATCAGCCAGCCTGCCTGCATAGCTGGCACCCAGGTTGTGGCCCTCAGCAGAGGTGTTTGCAGCACCTTTGTTATTCCTGTGATCTCTGGGCACGAACCAGGCTGGCACACAGACCTCATAACACACATCCTGTGCTACAAAGACACATTACAGAAAACTAGTGGGTTATGACACAGTTCTCGTATTATTTTAGATAAAGAGAAAATGAGAAGAAAAAAACTTGTTAGATCCCAGGGCCTTTGGACACCACAGGAGGTGAAACAGCATAAATGTAACTTTTGACATGCACCTTCCTGTGAGTTTCCAGCTGTACCACTTCCCATACCTGATTCATCACAAAGAAGTATTTTTATCTCTTGTCGTATGTGATTTCAGTTTATCCAGTCTTCATCAGTTAGTCATCTAGCTCTGCTACAGCTATTAGCAAATTGTTGTCATGACATTTCTAGGGATTTTTTGCCCACATAGTGATTAGGCCTGCATCCATTAATAGTCCCCAGCTTCCATACTTTTTCTGGACAAGGAGGGCACTATAAATACCTATTGCATATAACCATGGCTGGAACACCAGAAGTTGTGTTCTTTCACAAGGATTCACTGGGACTGACCTTTTGAATCACCTGCCACATGCTTATAAAAATCTATTATGTTCTTACATTATCTTTATTCTCCAGCTAATATAGTTGTTGTACTAACTAAATGATTCATAGAACTACATTAATCTCAAAGTTTAATTATTGTGGCTAATGATCAAAACTTGGAAATTAAATGCTCCCAAGATGATACAATCCCACATAGAATTTCTGTTTCTGTCAAATCCAAGAATTCTCTATCCAAACATGAATCCAACACATGAGGTCTAAAACAGGTCAAGCTGGCGGGGGAGACACTTGAAATTGTGATATAGTGCACTGACACTTGTTTGAAACGCTTGGTTTGAATTGTAAATTTTTCAAGAGTGTGCCAGCTTTACTTTTCATAAAAACAAACAAAAAAACACACAAACAAAAAAAAAACGCAAAAAAAGGTAAAGTTTATCGAATTACAGAATGTCATTATTCTATTAAAGACTCTTTTCTCCTGTACTTGGCACTGGCAAGGACACTCCTGTGTTCTGTTTTGGNGCAGCTAGCAGGCATCAAAATGTCTGCTACCTTTCTATTCAGCCAGTCTTCTCCCCCTGACCATAACACCTACCTTGTTACCACTTTCCACAACATTATTTTCTTTATCTTTACTGTCCAGTCACTGAATGTTTGGTCTTCTTTTTCCCTTTTCTTAAAATGAGCATGTGAAATACACATATCTCTTTATATATGTATATTCTTATCAGATTTGGCATCAGAAAGTCCAGGCCCTAATAAGTCAAATGCCCATAGTTGCATCATGTCTTTAATATTATCACAGGAATGCAGGGGGAGATTCTTCTACTCTTTCTCCCCCTTAGAATATCCTAAAGAATATCTATTCCCCCTTAAGAATATCTATTAATATTCTTAATCCTGGGGAGAGATTCAGGCTTGTCTGCATTACCAAGTAAGATGATATGAAATAAGAGAATAAGTAGATTAAAGTAGTTACTGCTGAAGCCTCTCGCATCCTCATCACATGGGGCTCTAAGGTTTTGCCTCAAATCAGAAATAGTTCTGTTTCCTGGACCCAATGCCCCCATTATACATGTTGTTTGAAAATTTTTGAAGGAAGATTAACCCACAAACTTCTAAAGCTCCTTCATTTGTGGGGAGTAGGTTGCTAGGAGTATCACATCAATGTCCTGGAGCAATTCCACAGGGCACATCCCACATGGAAGCTCAGGGCACTGAAGTCCAGATGGGATTTTATCACTCCAGCTCTCTAAGAATGCTGCCCTTGAATCTTAAATTTCATTACACTTTTTTCACTGACTGCCTCATACTCAACAGCAGTCATGTGGTTAGCAGCCATCTATGATCACCACCAGGAATTTTCAGTCTGCTTATGCACAAATTAACAGGCTGTGTCATCTCCTTGGGGATCCAGCTGGCACCTCTCTGAAGAGCCTTTTCAAAGGTGGACACTGTACCTGGCACCCTTCAAACACAGCATCAAGTAAGAAGTCACACATGACATTTGCCTTTTTGTATTGCACACAAACTATTTCAGGTATTATGGAAGCTCTTCAGAGTTCAAGAGCTTTCTCATTGGCACAGGTTTTTTGGTGATGTAGTCCACACACTGAGCCAGAATTTTAAGGTCTCCACTCAGTGTTGAAGAACTTTTGGAAATAAACTTCTAGGCTCCTCCAGAAATACTCTGTTTTGCATGCAGCAGAACTATTTGTGTGGATGGAATCAGTAAATGGAGGGAATCATACTATTTGCTTCAAAATTGCACATTTCCTCCAAGCAATGACATAAATATAAACACAGGGGATTATTGTCCCACTCAGAAATCCAGTCCACATCACTTGGATGAGTCTCAGCTGATGGGTGTGTAGCCTCTGTCTTCACCCAGGACTGTGTTTGATCCTGTGTCCTCAGCCACTTTCAATGTGTTGTCAGCCACCTCCACTCAGCATTTCCTTCTTTCCCAGCTACAAGCTCCTGAAAGACTAATCCTAAACACCAACATGGCTGGCAAAAACTCCATTCAGTTTTCTGGAGATTTAATGGGTCACTGTTTTTCTAAATACCATTTGGGGTGGGGGGGGAAGGAAACATAAAACCTCTTGCATTTTGGAACCACAGAGGTTTGAAGACTCTTGCATGTGTAGGCATGGAAAGAAAAGAGATGGTCAGCATAATTCCCATTCCATTTTTTTTTAGTCCTTTATCAGGAAACTTGCCATCATCATACTCTCTACACAAGCAAATTTGGTCTGTTGTCAGGAAAAGAATGAAGATGAGAGAGGAGTCCTGCCAGCGGGAATTTCTCAGCACTGGTTTCCTGCATAGCAGTCAGATTTTTTTATAAATAGAATTTCATTTCATGCAATGATATAATATTAATCTGTCACCATATTTGGCATAACCATAGGATCATGAACTACTTGTTTGCTAATTACCATTTGAGCTCATGCACAGAGCACAGGCTGTGATAATATTAGCTTGCTCAGTCACAAGTTAGTCAGTGCCCACAACAATTCAGTGTCTGTTTCCATTCTCTGAAAGTGTTGTATCTGCATCCTTTCATCCCAGGAGGTAAAAATCCTGGGCTTTCTCTCCTAGTATGAATAATTTGTCTTGTCACTCACAGCCCTAGAGGAAAAGCATGTGACAGTTTCTGTTAGCTGCTCATGCTAGAAAAAAACTGTTTAAGAAGACAAGCAAATATATAAGGGATGTTTAACTACAGTTTATTAATTATTTTTTTAAAGTTTCAAAAGCTTCACCAGACTCCAATATGCAGGAGAAAGCAACTGTTTGGGTGGGGAGGCACTGGAACAGGTTGCCCAGAGAAGTTATAGATAACACCCCTGGAAATGTTTAAGGCTGGATTGGATGGGGCTCTGAGCAACCTGGTGGTGAACTAGATGGTCTTTAAAGTCCCTTCCAACACAAGTATTCTGTGATTCTTACTCCATGTCTTACAGGAATCATAGAATCACAGAATCATTTAAGCTTGAAGAGACCTCTAAGGTCATTGAGTCCAACCTTTAACTCTGCACTGCCAAGTCCATCACTGAACCATGTCCCTAAGCCCCACATCTACACATCTTTTAAATATCTCCAGGGATGGTGACTCCACCACTTCCATGGACAGCCTCTTTCAATGCTTGACAAGCCTTTCAGTGAAGAAATTTTTTCCTAAGGTCCAATCTAAACTTCCCCTGNAAACAGGACTGGCCCCAGTACTGAGCCCTGGGAAACACCACTTGTGACCAGCCACCACCTGGGTTTAATTCCATTTACCATCATTCTCTGGGCTTGGTCATCCAGCCAGTTTTTTTACCCAGTGAAAATTCTGCCAGTCCAAGTCATGAGCATTCATTTTATCCAGTGGAATACTATGGGAAACAGTCTCAAAGGCTTTAGTAAAGTGTAGGTAGGCATCACCCACAGCCTTCCCTCATCTACGAAGCAAGTCACCTTGTTGTCACAGGAGAGGCAGAAATGGAGGAAACCCAGGGCCATCATTAATCCTATCAGGAGCTTTCTCAAGCAACCAAAGGGAAAAAAATGTGGATATGATTCTTGTAAGTTTTAGAGTTGCCCAAATGGTTCTGAATGGTGTCAGTGACACTAGTCAGTTGTTTATCAATTTCCCCCTGCTGCTTATCATGAAGGCCCTTGGTTAGCTACAGAAGTCCTAGGCTGGGCTGTCTGCGGGCTCAGGAAAGTGGTGCCGATCTGATGTACCCAGATCACACACAGAAGGCTGCTTTCAACCAGTACAGATTTAACTTTTTTCTTACTTGAATCTAAGTGCCTGTAGGAACTGATGATTTAAGGGTTTTCATTTAGTCAGTGAACTTTTCAAATCTAAAACTTTCTGAATTCATTAGAACACTATTCCTACTTGTTAGTAAAAAAAAGTAGTGGCTTTTGTTACATTTCCATTTCAGTAACATTGCCATTACAGACAGTGGAAGTTAGACAAAGATATGGGACCCATGTTAGTATTATAAAATCATCTCTTAGCAGTTTCACTGAAATTGCATAAAATTATTTACATTTTTCAAATTTGTATAAAACTGAAAGTAATTTCCTTTTAGAGAAAAGTCTTCTAATCCTCTTTAGCAGAATTTAAATGTAAAAATTTCTAGCAATGTAAAGTAGATCTGTAGGCAGATTTCATATCTGTCTTTTCAATCTTGTAGCTGATAAAAGACTCATTACCTGTTTATATTATTGAGCAAGTCTGTATTCTTAAAGGCATTCAGTGTAAAATATTCCCTGAACAAATAAAGACTCAAGGTTGACTAATCTTACTTATGTTACCCTCTGCAGGTAAGGTATGATTCCTGCACCCGAAGATGTTGACTTAGTAGTCATCTAGTGGACAGCATTTTAACTGTACAGGGAAAAGAGAAAATAATAATAACCCTTCCTTGATATCTGTCTTTATGCAAAGGAGTCTAGTCCAGCCACCATTTACCTGTGTGTCTTATTACCAAGAGAAGTCCAACTGCAACCAACAGAATGACTCCAGAAGTTTAAGCAAGTATATCAAAGAATGCAGGAACAGAATTCAGGAAAGATGAGTTAATTGGAAATCTGAGGAACACAGCTGGGAAGCTGTGCACTGAATTCCTGAGATAAGGGTCCATTTTTTTAATTATCTGTGTGTAAAATAACAAAGTTAAATTACTTTTAGGAAGTACTAAGAATGTCTTTGATCTGCTGTGTATTAAAATTGACAGAGATGTTGGTATTTGCTAATTATTCATGCACAATTAGCAGAAAAATCCCACATCTATTGATCATTAACTGAGAAGTTTTCTCACATGTTGAGGATGATTAATAAAAGTAAACTGGCTTTCGTAGTTGCTGTTTTCTACTGAATGAAACTTTGTCAGCATTTAGCTGGGTAAATATGGACATTTTCATGAACACAAGAAGTTTACAGATTTGCTGCATTGTTTGAGTGGAGTTCCTTGCAAGTATGAGGGAAACTCTTAAGTGTGAGGGCAGCTCCACTTTTTGGAAGTATACATAACCAGCTCAAGAAAATAAATTATTGTACTGTTTGTCTCTAAGGCCTTTGAAAGATCTTATGTAATTGTGTAAATGAGTTAAGGCACACAATACGTAATTCACAATTTGTCCAACCTGCATGTTCTGAGTAGTCTGGTCCTTGTCTAATCACCCATGTTTCTAAGCCTAATTGTCCTTGAAAGTATTATAAGTGGTTTTATTTTCACACAAATGAGCTGTTCAGGAGGAACTCGTCAGATGCCTTGGGTGCATCTTTTACTCCATGTCAGATGTTTTCTGCAGACATGCTTTCAAGACATTGTCTACAGAATTGTGTAGCTGTCAAAAGGAAACTACCATTCCTGAACTCTATTTACACATCCCTCTTCCAATATTTCATCATATTGATCCAATGTAAGTCTGTTTTTATTTTGTGGGCATTAGAGGTATGTAAAATGATAGTGCCTATGCTTGTCCAGAAAAGACAAGAAACCTGTCACAGCAACAAGAAACCAACCCCACAGTGACAGCAGCTGTTGGTTGCACAGGCTACTTGGTGTATAAACTGTCATTTCCAAACAGAGGTCTGACTCAACAAAAAGTTAAAAGGCTGGAAGCCACATAATGCATTCTTTTCAATCAGCACATTTATCTGCAATTTTGAGCATATTGCATCAATTTAATATTAAGAGTTAAAAAAGATGTTTTAGGATCCATTGTATCTCATCAGCCACACTAAGAAAGAAGGGCTAATGCTGGAAATGTGCCTGTTTCCAAGTCAGAAAAAGCACTACAGGTAATTACTGAAAGCATATGGATTTTCTGATTCTCTTAAATGCAGTAAAAATAGAGGAATGAACCCATTCAACATAATCATTATTTTTAGAATTTTCTTATGCTACTTTATTTTTGTATGCTATCCTCTCCTGCTGAAGGTGACTCTACCTGGCTTCAAGACAGGTGTTACCAGAAGAATTTGGAGATTTTTGATCACAGGTCAATTTATGCAACACCAAGCCTGCTGACACCTGTCCCAAAGAATTTTATCTCAGGAGTTAGCAGAGGTCATTGAGAGAGCTTTAAACTGGATTTGAAGGGGAATGGAGACATAGCCAGGCTTGACAGACATAAGATGTGGGAAGGAGAGAACTATAGCAACCACCCCAGTAACAAAAGAAGGCTTAAGAGGGAGCATCTCAAAGCACAAGCAGCCAAAGACATAACCATGGGACAGGGCTGTGGGGGATCCCTTTTCAGCCCTGCTGGGATATTGACACAATCAAATATTTCCATAAAGTGCCTGTACATCAATGCTCGCAGCATGGAGGACAAACAGGAGGAACTGGAGATCTGTGTGCAGTCACAGGGCTTTGATGTCTTTGCAGTTCCAGATGTGGTGGGATAGCTCCCATGACTGGAATGTCATCATGAA
>VZTZ01003640.1:0-58439 GCA_013400955.1 Drymodes brunneopygia | reverse complement strand
GGGCCTGCCCTCTGCTGGCGGCGGCCCCGGACATAAACCGGTCCCGGCCCTCTCGGGGGCTGCTCTCGCCTCGGCCGGTCCCGCGGGACGGAGGGGGGCAGGGGGGAAGCTCACGGAGTGCAGCTGAGGCTGTTCAGCCTGAAGAAGAGAAGCACCTTCCAGTACCTGAGGGGGCCTGCAGGGAAGCCAGACAGGGACTCTTCGTCAGGAACAGCGGTGACAGGACAGGGGAGAATGAGTACACATTGAAAGATGGAAAATTTAGATTAGCCATTAGGAAGCAATTCTCTACTGTGAGTGTGGTGAGATAATGGTATAGGTTGCCCGGGGAGGCCGTGGATGCCCGAACCCTGGCAGTGTCCAAAATCGTGCTGGATAAGGCCTTGAGCAGCCTGGTCTAGTGGGAGGTGTCCCTGCTCACGGCAGACGGGGTTTGGGACTGGAGGATTTTTAAGGTAGCTTCCAACCCTTAACATTCTGTGATTCTATGCAGCGGAAGCTGTCCCTGGTTCTCTTCCTGTTTGCAGGGGACAGCAGGTACTGTCATCCAAGGATTTACAGCTGTCTCTCAACAGAAAATCAGAGGACAGGAGATGGACTCCAGTGATTGTCCTGATTCAGGAGAAAGTGTTGGTCGACCTTACCCTCAACTTATGCCAGTTTTGGCCTTCATTTAGATTAGATATTGGGAAAATATCTCTGCTTAGAAGGTGGTGAGGCACTTGAACAGGCTGCCCAGAGAAGTTGTGGGTGCCCCATCCCTGGAAGTGTTCATGGTCGGTTTGGGTGGGGCTCTGAACAGCCTGTTCTGATGGAAGGCAACCCTGCCCATGGCATGGATGGTTAAACTAGATGGTCTTCAAGGTCCCCTTCAAACACAAAACACTCTGATTCTGTGCCCCTCTTGGATGGAACATCTGTCATGTGTCAAGTAGTTTAAAATGCCAGGGAATGAACATGTGCCTTTGGGAAGCTCTGAGAGCCAAATGTAAGAACCATGGATCTAACAGTGGTTCCTCATCTACTGCCACTCACATGGCCCCAGGCCATCCTGTGTAGATGTTTCTCCAGTCTGATGTTATGAAAGAAATGCCCAGTCATGCATGAGCATTTACAGTCTCTTAGTTCCCATACTCAGTTTCCACCCTTGAGGTTTATTAAACCTTCTTTGGTGCAAATGAAATTGATTTTTGTCTTGTCCTCAGTGGACACAAATAGCCACAATTTGCAGGGATCTATTAACAGATGCTCCCCGCATGCAGCTTGCAGTGGATGCAGGGTGTGCCTGGGTTGGTCCTGGCTCATGGACAGCTCTGTTTAACCTCTTGCATGCCTCTTTCACACCGCCTTTGGCTTTCTTGTCTCAGGTGCCACATTTATGCCTCGATTTTGATTTAGATCCTGATTTACCTGCATCTGTTTTCAAGCTGTTTATATTTACTGGGTGCAATTTTTTTGTTTTCTGCTTCTTTAATGCATCTCTCTATAGTTGTATCTTGCAGATCAGTGATCTCTCAGAGCCCTTAAGCTCTTCCCACCACTTTTTTTGCAGCTTCTGCCTTCTTTTGTTCCCAACCACCCACCTCAGCAGTCCTCCACTGCTGGGGCCCTCTCACTGCCATCACATTGGCATAGCATCACTAGTCTCAGTAGAAATGGGCTAGAAATGGCCTAGAAATGAGTGACAATGTCCATTTCTGTCCAGATAAGTATATAATACTTTGTGAAAGTTTTTATTTTTTGAATTTTTAAAGGATATGTTAATGGATAGCAAATAAAATTGGCAATAATTGTGTTTTTCAACTCCACTTCTACCATCTTCCTGACTCCTGGCTTCTAACCCCTTGTTCTTTCTGTAACCATGTTCATGGTCTTTTCTGTCACAAATGTAGAATGTGTGTGGTTTACATATATGTGTATACTCTTAATTAAATATGATACTGTATATTTTTGATAACTTACCCACTGTGATTATTCTACTTTTAAATAATAACTTGAATAAAAAACCTCAAATCAGTAAAGCTCAAGCTTTAAGAAACCAAATCTCAGGTGATACTATAAGAAAATTAAAAAATGGTTTAGACAACCATTTCTATGTTGTCAAAAAGTTTTAAATCAGTATTTCTTGAGAAGCGTGGTTCTGTCATTTCAATGGAACCACAGTAAAACACCACCTTAAGATTACAGTGTCCTTGGTGTGATTATTCTGTTGGCCTTGTGTAAGACCAGAGAGAGGCAGGGATTGCTGTCAGTGCTGTCTGATCACCCCCTACCTCACCTGGAAGGTGACACAAAGAACAGTGCTTAGGATGTTTTGTCAAAAATTAAACCCAGCATGTCTTTTACCTTAAGCAATAGCTGAAATGTTCTGAGAGTTGCTGAATACCTGGTGGTTATGGGTCGAAGGAGAGGTGGGGCTCAGGACTTCTTAAAGTACCCTTCTCTCCAGAGGATCCCAAGTGTTACAATGTCAATCCCAAATTCTGAGCATCTGTCGGAGTTTGGATCTTGGTTTTTTTTTGGGGGGAGGCTTTCTTTCTTTTTCTTTATCTTCAGGAATTTTTCTCCCATGAGCTGTTAANGCCGCCATTGCCCTGTGCTACCTGGGCTCACGCCAGAGCGCCCCCTGCAGCCGCGGGGGAACCATTGCATCCGGAGCGCCCCCTGCAGGCTGTGACTGGAACTGCACCAAGGGAAAAGGTGCCCGAGGCCAGGCAGGCTGCCACTGGATTTCTGGTTGTTTGTTGGTTAATGCCATAGTTGTTATTATTTGTTAGCTTTATTTTAGATATTAGTAAAGAACCGTTATTCCTATTCCCATATCTTTGCCTGAGAGCCTCTTGATTTTAAATTTATAATAATTCAGAGGGAAAGGGGTTGCAGTTTTTCCATTCCAAGGAAGGCTCCTGCCTTCCCTAGCAGACACCTGTCTTTTAAACCAAGACAGCATCCTCTTCAGTTTCCTGGTTCTCCTTAACAGAACTAGCCTCTCTTTGGAGCTGAAGTGCATTCACTCAGTCTGTGGCCTGACTGGAAGTGCCTGATGCAGCTGAGGCATTTTGCACAGTGTAAGCTCAGCTGAAGTTGCAGAGTAAATGTTTTCTTCCAATTAGTGTGTATTTTCACTTTATTTTTACCCCAGTAAGAGAAAGGGCTGGCCTTTGGAGTCACCAGAGCCCATCCCTGCTCTGTGAAACTTCCAATCACAAAGAAATGGAGAAAAGAAAATTTTCACCTGTGGAGGGGGACTGTGTGAGAGACACACTGGCTGTCAGTACAGAACTTTCTTCTTGGGAGCTCTCAGTGAGTGTTTTTTATTGGAACTGATGCACATCCGCACACACTGCTCATTTCCTGCTTCAGTAGCTGAATTGTTCTGCAGTAGATTTAATTGCATTGCTTCCTCCTAGCTTCTGACTGTATCCTACAGTCAGCTGGCTCACAGCTGAAGAATCCTTTATTTTTATTATGTGTGTGTCACTGTTCCACAGTCAGCTGCAGAGGATGCACCTGGAGTGCTTCTCCAGAAATATTTGTGTTGTAAATGCATGCAATTGGATATGAATCTGATGGACTGGTGCACTCTGCATTTCCACATGGCTCTGTTGTAAGGTTCTGTACTTAACAGCTCTCTTGTGAGAAAAGCAGCTTTTATTCCCTTAATTCCCAGAGCCACAACTGATGTATTCTTGAGATGTGTTGCAGCATAAGTAACATGCATTTGTCTTTGCAGTTTCTGGGTCTTAATTACTCATTCAAGCTTGTGGTAGAGCCAAGAATTAACCCCAGATTTTGTGAGGTCTTTGGTTTTTGGCCCTCATGAGAGATGTGGGTAGGGAAACCAATGGCAGAGATCACATAAAATGACCATGAGTACTTGGTTCTTTCAAAGCACATTAAAGCTGTCTCTTGAGCCAGACAATGGCTTGCAAAGAAACGGGCTATCATTGTGTCCATGTTTTGGCTTCCATTCTTACCAGCCTCCCTGAGCACTACAGTGGGATGCCTTCTGTGAGGGTGCTGAGGCACTGGAACAGGTTGCCCAGAGAATCTGGGAATGCTTCATCACTGGAAGTGTTCAAGGCCAGGTTGGATGGAGCACTGAGCAGCTTGGTCTAGTGAAAGGTGTCCCTGTGCATAGTAGAGGGATTGGAACAACATGGTCTTTAAGGTCCCTTCCAACCCAAATGAGTCTGTGATTCCATGATCTTGGCATGCTTGGTGGAAGAAGTTGATGACATTACTGTAACAATGAACAAAATAGTTTAGTGCTATTAATGTAACAGAGGCACTCTGGAATTTCCTGGTAACAATGGAGAGTGGATATTAAGTGGCACTTAAGTAACACAAATGAAGAGAATATTTTACAAAAATTAGTCTCCCCTCTTTAGCACCACTATTTGTAGTGATAAGGCATTACTCTACAAAGAACAAGTGCACAATATGGCTGTAGGAATTAAGACAAATTGTATTTTAGATTTTTTTCAAAGCTTAATGATGGTACCTTGTATTTACAAATCAAAACATTCAATTTACTACATGGTGTCCAACTAATCTGGCACAGGACTGAACATATCCTAAAAATGTCTGTCAGCAGTCTTGAGGACCTACTACAGTAAGTCTAAGATGTAATGAGACAGAACGGAATTAGTTTAAGTAATAAATGTTTAATCAAAGAATTTTACATATTATTAACAGCATTCATTTGGCCAAACATCTACATGGTTGTAGTATCCTACTTGTATATAAAGTGGGAATGTATCAAGTATAGACTATGAAAGTGCAAATAACAATTCAAGGTTAGAGTAATTTTTTTACATTATAAAATTAACAGGTTTACAAAATAGTCTTGCCAAACTTTTATTTTTGAATTGTAAAGTCAATGACTATGGTGTTAAAATAAGTACCAAGAAAATACAAATTTAATAGTCTAATTTCATGCTCATAAGAGTAACACGGAAACAATGGATATACTGCACAACCTAACCAAATTACATAAAACCAGAACCCACAAACTTCACTATCTTCACAGAGAGCACTCTTACATATCTTACTGCAACTTTGCAAGACATTTCAATGCAATACACAATCTTTTTGTGAGAATCTTTCTATTCAGAAATTACCATTCAAGGAAGCTATGTGAGTTAAACAGCTTTCAGACCAATTCATGATGACATTTCATGAAGGACCGTTTTAGTTGAAGGGCTTTATACCTATAGGTATTTTTCAAAGGCTTAATATTATGTCAGGAGTAGGGTAGCTAGAGGAAAAGTTGGAAGTTATTTAGACTATTCTAACTCATTCTCTCTAAAGATGCTTGAAAAATGGACAAGGGTTTTATGGGATAAGGGTAAAATATTCTTATTTCATTCTTTACTAATATGAACCTTGTAACAGCAAGGTTCCAAAGCTGGATTTGCATGAATTAGTTACCAAAACACTCACTTGAACTCACAGTAATCAATACATAAACTTTGCTATCATGACACTTGCCTATACACACTCAGTAGTAATAAACTTTTATATCATATCAACAAATCTCTGGTAACAGTTAAGCAAAACTTAAAATGGAGTGTACGCAATTTGCTCATGTTATGAAAAGTTTCGATTATATGTACTTAAAACAGCCTTTGAACAACTTATTCTAGTTGTAATTACATACTGTACCATTGTACCTCACTAACTGTAGATTGATGCTTTTAAGCAAATCTAAAACCAGTATTTTTGTTTTTCACGGTACAACAACTAGGAAGAGGTTTTTTTGTGGTTCATTTTTTTTTTTAAATTTTTTTCTTACACTAAACAGTAATCACACAGCAAATGAATATTGTGCAATTGAACAAATACCTAGTAGTGTTTTGTATATGCAAAAACACTGACTGAACGTTTAGTTATTTACTGTAAAGGCAAGGCCATGGGTGGTTTTATGGAGGTCTTTGCAATTAATAGCATAGTTACTCCAGAACAAACACTGAATTTGAATTACTTGTTTAACTGTGGCAACTATCCAGTTGGGTTAGGCAAAGGCACCGTAACATGTTGAGCAGGATGTGTTATCTGAACTTTTAATTGTGGGACTGGCTAATATATGAAAATTCTGTATTCCTATATTTTTATAAAATGTTATCATTAAAAGTAATTGCACTATTAGTGCATAAAATGCTTTGTAGAATTATGAAAACAAAGAACTATGATTGCACTTCCATTAAAGTGTCTCTTAAAATACAGCATAGCTGTTGCTAACTCACTGTATTTTAATATTTAAAATAACTGTTTAACAGCAGCATTAGGTTCTATTAACTTAAGATACAGGCTACATTTAATTAAATGCAGTCACCATGGCAACATATGCCAGTTAAATTTAGAGAAGCAATGCTACCCAGTGGTTTCTTTCACTGCTGAGAATTGTGGGATTAGTTGGATAGAGTAACACTGCACTGTTTCATTAGGCTACTGCCAGTTAACTTTTCACAGTTTGGCACATTTGGACTGTAAATAGACATGAAAAAATCTTTGATTTTAAAGGGAAAGAATATCCCCTAAAAGTTGTTCCTGGAGCAGTACAACAGAGAAGCATTAAATACCTCCGTTCACACTGCTAACAAAAATGAAAAATGCGTAAGGAAAAGTTATGGAAAACAAAACCAAAATGCAAATGAACTGCTAGATGTTATTTTGGTGAAATAATGAGTTCTAAAAAACAGAATAAACTATTTCTTAGGAAAACCAACCAAAATAATCAGTGTAAGCCTTTAATCCGTACTTTCAAGTTAAGGATCATCAACCTAAGGCTAAACAGATGCTGCATTGTATTAGGAATGTGGAATACAACCTACTTATTCCTTTCTCTTGAGAGCAAAAAGGCAAATACTACCTAATTAAATGCAAAGGATATTCCTTGAAAGGTTCACATTATTATGAAGAACTACAATTCAAGAGAACTCCTAAATATCTGTTGTTACGTCAGTGGTTACAACTGAGCTGCAATTATGTGGATCAAAGCCTCCATAATGCTTACTCCACATACTGTACCATCTGTCACCGCCATTCTTTTACTCCAGATTTAGTTTCTGTTCATACCAGATGCACATGTTCAGTCCATTCACTTGAGGTTTGAGGAGTCTGACTTGAGCTATCTCCTGTAGCATCTAGGGTGCTTGTTACCTCTCTGTTATGATCACCAATTTGTGATACTGTTTCACTTGGAATAACATTTTCTTCAGAAGTGTTTTCCTCTGTTTGGGTTCCTCTGCCTTCGTTTTTGAGTGCATCCTCAAACAGTGCATGCTCTTCCTGAGGCTCCAGCCCTGTGTCTGTAAGATTTGGTAGCCCTGCTGACCTGTCTTCAGTACTGGGTTGCTGTGACTCCTCATCTGTTTCTGTACTTGTTGAGGGGATCAGAGCAATACTCTGTGGGTTCATGTCATGAAACCAGGCCATAATATTTCCAAGCAGATTTTCATTGGTATTGGGATCTTGACTGCTGGAATCAGCATCACTCGATGTTGAGTATAACCCACTTCTTGTCTCGCTGCAGGGGTGCGAATGGAGACGATCAGCTGAGAAGGGATCATTGCCTGCACCCAGTCTCATCAGACTGTCACCGAGTTCTAGCAGCTCAGAGCTGCTCAAAGCACCCCTAGGGTTGTCTATACTTATGGGAGCGGAGTCCAGTCTTGTAGGCAAAGAGGTACCTATTGCTCCTAAGGATGCCTCATTATTTAGAAAGTCTCTAGTTTCTTCATCTATGGCCAAGCCGGATTCTTGTAATGACAGCTGAATAGCTAGCAGGATGTTTGGGTCATCTTCATCCAGAGAACTCAGAGCCTGTGGAAATACATAAGGTAGCTCTCAGAATAAAACTTGCATCTTGTTACATATTTTGGATGAAAAGTAATTTCAGATCAAATCTGAAATTCATTCATTATTCCTACATGTCCTTTATCAGAATCAATTTTTACCAACAGAGCTGACAACACGATTTAAAAGGTGACTATTTTTATGTCAGTGATTGTTTAGCAATTCTTACTGGTGTGAATGAGTAATTTCTTGTCCTAGATTCTCCCTTTCTCATTGAAGAATTAAGAAAATTTGCAGAGACAAAATGTCACAGAAAATCAGAGCAGAGGAGAGCAAGCACAGCAGAGAGAATGGAAAAGAGATTAGGGGAGATACCTGAAGAGAATCCTGGTTTTCAGAGCGACTGACAGGGGTATAGTCATGAAGCGAGGAGCTGTGCAGAATACCCATAGAAGCTGAACTCACCATGGAGGTGCCATGTCTTCTACTGCTGCCACCTTCCTGAGTGTCTGTTTGGGCAATCAAAACAAAAGCCGTGAAGAACCCGTGAGGAAGCCTCCTCTGCTATTATTTACTGACACAATCTCTTCTTTCCTTTTGGATTCTAGTTGTGTAATTTCACTCCTTTATTCACTCTGAATGAAATAATCCAAACCAACTCTGTCCACAGCAGCTCTTATACAGTGGTGAAACACCAATCCCACTGTTTTAGGAGTGACTGCCGGGCTCATTTGTCCTTTCTGCTCTCAATACCCTTCTCTGTGAAAGCATGGGCTGTGCCATTGGGAGCACGGGCAGAAGGGGCAAAGTGCTTCTAAGGCACATACATGATTTATGGAAAGCCCTGAAAATTACTGCATGTGGACACAAACACAGGATGGATTTATGGGTGGATTACAAACCATGTTTGCCCATTTCTCTCTTCTTTCAAAGATAAAATGTCAGCTGTAATGTTAACATTATAATAATTTTAACTGTAACATTGTACCACAATTAAGAGTTGAGTCATTACTGAATACTTTAGCAATTACTGACACTGCTGTTTTCTTAAAGCAACCAACAAAAAAACAGAAGTAAGATGCTGTTTCCAGAAAAAACTGCTCTGTAATAAAAATAAATGTAAATCTTTTGACTTTGGAAAATGTAATTTTCCACTCCAAAACTCAAAATATGATAGACTGAGATAAAATAATATTCTCTTGCATGTTTTAACAGTGTGCACTTGGCCATTACTACTATATCCAAGTGTTCAGTCAAAATCTAGTCCTTGAACTAGTAAGATGGTTTTACATTTTATTTGTAATAGGGAAGAACCAAAGTTCACCAAAATTTTGATTACTTTTTCTAAAATAAAGGATGCATGTGATCCTTCCTCCTCTATAAAGGATCTCCCCTTTCGGTTTTAAAGAACAAGCTGTGTGTTAAGTTCTGAGACACAGCAATGAGAGTTTGTGCAGCATGGCTGAGAGACTGAGCAGCTCTGCAGAAACAGCATCACACTATGATTTGGATTCAAGCTATTTCTGTACCTTTGCTGAGGTTCTGGCAGAACTGAGCCAGCCCAGACAGCCAAGTCACAAAGAGACCTTAAGGGACTGCGCTACCAGCCCTTAGAAGAGCAGCACTCTGCAAGTCACAGCTCAGGCCAACTTCTTTCCTGGCTGCCTTTGCCAATACAGCTTCTGAGCAGAGTTTTGGAATACAGCCTTCTGACTCTCTTCCACAGGCCTGTAGCCTCTACACTCTACGCACAACTGGTTCTTTTCATTGGTGTAGAAGACCTGGTGCATGAACGAGTCACCTTCAAAATTTCTTCAGAAAAGCAAACCTGTGCTGGGCAGCTGAGGAGCTGTTAGTGGGAAGATCAATGCATTTCTCTTTAAGAGCAGCAGTAGCCACATTGAAGTCAACAACACTTCTAAGGTCACATAAAAAGCCTGCAGAAACAAGCCTTTATGTTGTATCCTGGAAAATACAGCAATGTATTTGAAACCTCTTGAAAGTGTATCCACAGAAGAACAAACACTGTGGTCACTGCTAGCAATTTCTGAAGCAGGAAGAGAAGAAGCCAGCCCCAGAGAAGTCCGTACCTAATGTGCTCTCACTGGGGTCATCAGGGTCTGGAGTATTACTCAGCAGACTGTGCATGTCTCCACGTCGGCGCTGTCTGTGCCTCCTCCGATACTGAAATTCAGCATATTCCTGCATAAACCAAAGGTTACAAAACACAGGGCAGCATGCAGTACTATTTTTCTGAGTAACAAGCACCACATTTGCATAAAAAATGTGTGATTTTATATGTACATTATAAAATCACACGCTTTCAGAACAATGAATTGCAAGTTGTGTCATGCAACGCTTAACATAAATAACAAAAAATCCAAGGTAATCCTAAATCTATAAAACAATGAATTAGCAAAAAAAAAAAAAATACTAGCTGTACTACCAACATTTTAATACTTGCAATCTCCTTTTTTACCAATTCCAAGAACATATTTATTGTTTAAAATATTTGAAGCCAAACTTTATATATGCACACATGGACACATTTTTCAATAAATGCATACCCAGTGATTTTAGAACACAAAAACAATTGATGTGAATTAGACCAAAAAATTATCTCGGAATCTCTGCTACTAGCAATTGCAGTAGAAAATAGCCTTCAAAAGACGACAGAATGCTCGTAAGACATACACTGGGACTTGATGTATTTTTCCCAGCCTCCTGGACACTCCAGAACTTCTTAAGCCACATCTGATACTCTTCTACTGGACAGTCTATGATGGATTTTTATTCCATGAATTACTAATCTCCTCTACTTTTACTTAACTCGAGCTGCTAATGAGCCATACCATATGGATTTGAACTCCTGCAGCCTGTATTTTCTCATACTGTGTGTGCTTAGACAGTTTATACAGCATTTATGGAAAAGACTCTTTTTGAGTCAAGCGAGCATCCCAAGGGTTAATTATCTTAATACTTGGATATGATTTGCATATCTTTCCTAATATGAAGGAACCAATTTTATGCTTGAAGGGAAATTTGCAGGTATCTTTTTCTGGTATGTCCAGCTGACATTGAGCCTGACTGTGTAGGAAGCACCTTGTGTTAATTTCAGCTATTCATACACACAAGGCAATAAAACTATGCACACAGCTACTTGCTCTTCTCTTCCGAAAAGAATACTCTTCTTTATTTCTGTGAGCTCCAAGTTGGGAAATCTGTAATCCAAAGGATTCATTTGGCCAAATGAATTGGAAAAGGTAACAGTACCATTAGTTTTCCTTTCCTATATTAACTCTTCATCATCAACATCTAAAGTACCTCAAACTTAAATCCAGAAGTGTTATTTCTCTTACACAATGACCTTATTAATGTAGATGGTATTATGAGAGTATGTTTTTTTCCTTTTTTTCCTTACTTTCTCAGACCAAGTTCTTACTCATAATGACATATGCAAGACAAAAGGAATAGTCACAAAATCATGTGTGTGGGCAAATTTTCATCCATGGAAATTGTAAGAACATCAAAAAGTAGCTTTATTGGACCACACAAAAGGTTCATTTAGCCTAAAATTCTGTCTTCAACAGCAGTTAAGTAGTATATGCTTGTTAGTCTATGGAACACCATAAAGAAACAAGGGAAACATGAAGTGATTCTTTTCTAAAATATTCTTCCAGCTTTTAGGGATCTCAGGGATTGTCTAAATGCGAGGCAGTGCCTCAAACAACAGAAAATCAAACCTTAATATAGAACAATATAACTGAATTATTTAAAAAATATATAATTATATCACTCTGAATCAGGAAAGGAATCATGGGAAGTGATCACTGAATACTAAGATTTATTCATCATACCATATCTTAGCTCTCATTTGTTTGCAATAAAATAATAGATTTTACCAACAGCCATTTAATTTTTGATTGCTTATTAACCTTTAGAAAGAGATCTTAATTACTAGTTGTGAAACCTTATTTCTTATTACATAGAACAATTTTCTACATGTGAGCAAAAGAAGTTTTTATTTTGTTGGGTAGGAACACCTTGGTTTCACACAGTGTTCTACAACAAGCAGCATTCCTTGCTAAAACCAGTAAGATTTTGTTTTCTATAATAATCTGCTCTACACAGTCACTCTGCTACTTGTCAGTAAAAGTACAGCTCTACGTAAAATACTTTGCAGTGAAATTCACAAAAAAATCAAAGATGACCATTATTAATTCTACAAAATTCCTTTAGCATAGGTGGTTGCAAGTATTCATGATAGATACATAGCAAAGAAACCAACTTGCATCACACAGTGCCACATTTAGGCAAATCATAAAAACTCATAAGCAGATCATCTAAGCACAGCTGCAATTGCACCTCCTGCTAAACTGCTTTTCAACACATTTCTTACCAGCTTCTTCTCAAAACCAGTTCCACTGATGATACAGTAACATCACACTGAGTTTGATGTTATCAGATGTGTTATTTCAAAAGAACTAAAGGAACTGGACAGGAGAAGCAGCTGATTTTTTGTAGAGAAGCGAGCCATGTTCTCACCAGTGTGATGCTCACCAACAATAGCAAAGGAAATATATGGGAAAAGTACATGGAGTTTTCTAGGATGTATAAAAATGACTAGCTAGAAAGAACATAGCAAACAAGGAAATGTTGAAATGAAGCTTCCTTCCTGACTGAATGCTTTAATCTAATGTTCTCAAAACATTAAATAAAAATTAGGATGATAAAGGAAAGCTTTATAGAAGTTTCTCATTTTTCAGCGCAGAGTCGCAAAAACTACTTAGTCTTTCCCATATACAGATTGTAGAATATTAATTTTAAAAAATTGTAATTTTCATTCTTGGTAAAGTAGCAAAAATTAATGTCATTTGAGTATGCAATTTCCATCCTGCTTCAATATATAACAATAAAAATAAATATTTGAATTATTTAACAATATTTAGGAGTATGCCTGCATGTTTTTGTTGTAACTGTGACAGAGGATGGAAATTTCTTAGACTTTTTGTCAGATTCTGGTAAACTGATATTGCATTCAAAAGTGATCTACACAGTTTCATACATTTATTACTTTAAGGTTCTCCAGCACACAGACAACAGTTTATATTCAATTTTAAAACTGGTTATGTAATTGGAAAACAATGAATGCAAAATAGCTTGTCCAATGCCATCTTAGATAACTACATCCATGTTAGAGGCATTGTTTAGAGTCATTGCACAATTAGCTATGAATATATTTCCTTCTATTGTGAAATAAATGAAATGGAAAGCTTAACCAACTTGAAATGCTTTGACTCAAGATAACAAAGCTCTTCATGCAGATTGTGATCATACCTGTGTTTCTAGCATATGCAGAACTAAGTTAAAAATATTTAAAAGGAATAGTTTACCTCGGGGGATGCAAATCCTAAATACTCCCAATCCCATGTTCCACCAGCAAAGCTATAAAATGGAAAGAAATACCATCAAATTTAGAAGTAGAACAAATATGAACAACCTCCAGAGCTTCAAAATCTACTGAAATCTGAAAACAAGTGCAATTGTAGCTCTCTAAACAAGTCTTTAATTCTTAACTCAAAATTGATTTTCAAAATTTCAAAATTAATTTTGAAAACCCTACAGTTAAATTGTTAAGTATTCCAGGACTGCCTGATAGTTTAGCAAATACTTAAGAGATTTTTGAAGTCTACCAGGGATTTAGTGACAATCTTGATGGAAACAAGTGAAATGGAAGCCATGACATCTAATCATTAATATATCACAAATGGGGAAGCAATTTAGGATGCAACACACAGAGCAGTGATCCTCAAAAAGAAAAAGATGTTTTTCCCCAAAGGCTGTAATTCCACAAGGATCAAATGTTCAAAAAAATATCACAGTGATTTCCAACCTCCACACTTAGCATCTGCCTCACAGTCAGAGAACAACAGTGGATTCACCCACTTTGGCAGCTATCAAAAGAACTTCTCCTGACATGTGCAGTGTTTGGGGTGGATTACCTGCGCCTGGGTGCTTCTGGAGAGTCTGCAGGAGCAACACCACGGGCCACAGAGGCCAGGAACTCCTGTCGCTTCTGCTGCACGAGACAAGCTGCTCGGATGATTTTATGGCGAGGTGTCCGAAGGTAAGGCCTGTTCACTTTCTGTGCAAGGTCTTCAGTGACCATTTCTAGGTCTGTCTGCAATAGTTCATAATACAGAAAAAACAGTTTTACAGGGAAATGCAAATCAGGAAGAGGTCTTCTCTATAAATACTGAGCACAATGGTATCATTTTTCCTGAAAATACCTTATGAAATACCAAAATACCTCAAAATATCTGCCCCATAGCCTACTCTTTTACTGACCTATATTCTGTCCTCCAGCTTAGAGCAGGATATCCCTGCACTCTGAAATATTGAACATCTTCAAGGGACCTAAGGGACAGGAAAGGAGGCAGCAGTCCCAGGTACATCCCCAATTTTGCCTTCTTCCAGATGTCAAGCACATCAAAAGGGAAAGAAAGAAAAGAGAAGCTAGAGAAGGAGATGAAGACTGAAGCTAAAATGTTACCCTCAGAAAGCAGATTAACAGGAAGTTTTCTTATTTTTCCCTCCCATCTGTCCTTATCCTTTTCCTTTGCAAAGTGATATAAAAAATATGCTACTTTTCTGAACTTGGTTACAAATACAAAACAGGTATGTCAGTCTTACACTACAAAAATGGCAAAAAGACACTGATAACTAATATCAACAAAGTAAAATGCCATTAGGAAAGTAAAATATATCCATGTATTACCTGCATAAGTTCAAATATTTCTTTCTTTGTGCTTTTAGGCTCCAAAAAGAATCCATATGGATAAGAACACTTAAGAATGCGGCGAGTTTTTAGAAGCTCTTGCACTGCATCTTCAATGAATGTGGTATCAGGACAGCCTCCCTCAGCTGCAATATGAAACAAGCATTGGGAAAGTATTTTCCTGCTGATGTCAGCATTACTTTTGTGCATATCAGTTAAATATTTTGCAAGTAAAGAGCAGCAAGTTCTCAATGGCTGCACAGTGTTTTTACTAAAAGAAATAAGCTGTTTTTACTAAAAGAAATAAGCACAGAACATTAGCTTCTACCTTACTAATGCTACTTCCCCCTTGAGGCTTTGGAATAGGTAAGATTTACTGTACATTTAACTTGCATCCAATATTTACAAATTCTAGTACTGGAGGGATGACATCACACAGCAGACTGATGTGAGCTCTACCCAAAAAAGAACGGTTTAGCCGTAACAGCGTTGATGTGATTTCAAATCAAAGGCACAGACCACAGCAAATACTTACTTCCACTTAGAGCTCTACTCAACTGCTCCATCTTTTCTTTGGCTGTTTTCAGAAGGCGCTGTTCTAACTAGAAAAAGAAAATAAATAAAATACAATAAGATAATTATTTTTGGATTAATAAAACAGAAACAAACATCAGTAAAAATGGTTTGACCCACACCTGGTAGCTAAGTTCATGGTTCTTAAATCTTGTATAATAGTGCATAAACCTATCAAGCTCTTGAAATCTTCTGTGCTTCTTTTCAGCCTGGAAAATCATGGGGAAACAAAAGAAACCAAAATAAATCTTATAATTTAATACAACAATCATCATTAGATATAATTAAATAATTATCTACTATATTTAAGTTTCTATTCAGACTATTTATAAAGTATTGTACACAATGCTGAGTGCCATGTAAGTAGAGACAAAAGTAATTTTTGAAATTCACAAGGCTGCAAATACTGCAGCCAAAGAATTGATACACTGTCAGTGCCTGCTATTTAAAGCAACTTTCCAAAAGCCAAGATTAAGGCATGTCTTCTGTACTGCACAGCAGCTAATTACATGACCAGCATGCTCTTTTCACAAATGGAAACCATGTCATAGAGAAGTAAAATGACTTGAGTAAAGTCACCAGTGGTTGTTAACAAAGTCAAAAGCAGAAATCTTATGTAGCCACAAATAAGCAGTGCCTTCTTTCTGTCTCTTTGATATGTTCAAGGTTGTATTTTTCCATTTGGAACTCTGGTTTGGAAGAATTTTAATTAGAATTATTCTGAATGGAGAATTGCAACCTTAGTGCTATTTTTCAAACACACACATTCATTTGTTACCTCTACTGTCATCTCCTTGGACTGTTCCTCTACATGCTGAATAACTTCATAGCGAGTGCATCTGTAGTAGCCTCCAGTGGAAGAGCTGTGCTTCTTCCATTCTTCTAAGCATATCCAGCAAAAGTCATATTTGCACTTCAGAAAAAAACAGGAGAAAGGAAAAAAAAAAGGAATTTGAAATGTCTTAGATTTGCAGTTAGGCATCATTATTCCTCTATGAATAACTTAATTAACAGCATTCTGAGTGTAAAAAATTTTTGAGGATCCTCCTTCCTATTTTACTTACTAAGGAGATCTGTTTAGCAAACCATATCAAACCACGTCAGTCATCATTTTTGTTCCTTGGATCATAAGACTGTGTTGGATCTACATGTTAAGTTTTAAGTGGATGAAATAAATCAAATGGTAAATACAGCTGATCAGGCCTGGTTTTTGTTATTGTAAAAAAACCAGTCCCGTTTCTTTAAATAACACAGAAACTATTCATGAGAAAGAGTATTTTTTTTTTCCCTAATATTACTTAAAAAACCACAATTACTGTTGTTTTTGTCATGTGGTGTTCTTGATACAAAATATTGATAACAACTCCTAAAGCAAGAGAGAAGTCTGAACATAAACTTTGATGAGTGATTACTTCCAGGTGAGCCTTTTCTGCACTGACTGAGTAAAGTGCTCTTGAAATAGGTAACACCTTACACAGAGGTGTAAGGTGACTTAGGCAGGCTTCTCTGCATTAGAGAAGATCAAACTGTGTTAAATATTCTCATTTCAGCAGTGAGTTCTCAGCTAGTTAATTTTAAAATAATTGGAAGCTATTTATGGATGGATAAGCAAAAGACTTCACAATTTGGTGAATCACGTTTATTTTATCTGTCTTACAGATGAGGAAAGAAAATTTACATTAATTAATATTAAGCCTTGAGTATTATTAGTGGCATTTGATAAATTAAATTGAAGTTCTTCTCTCTTTGATAAGTTTAACCTTTCCAGGAATACCTACTCCATACCAGATGTGTTAGTAGTTATTTTATACAATCACTTAGATATATTACAGGAAGGAATGAAATCTAATTCTTGCATTGTACTTTTGCTAATTTTGTCTCCAAAATCAGTAGTGCTGATTTTCTTCCAAAAAGCAATGCAGACTAGAATATTTCTTTTTGTTGTTGTGCTGTTCCTTCTTGTTTTCAAACATTTTTTAAAGCTGCTTGCTTATAAAAAATGGTAAGAAGTGCTGAGAATGAAGTATAAGAACAACTGTGTATAAAAGTGTTGAGTATCGCTGCATCATTCGCCTACCATTCAAACCCATTCATATTCATTAAAAGAAAAAAACCATTACAAAATATTCAAAAGATCACATGAAACGAGCTGTTTCACAAGCAACTGAACTAATAAAGCTTGACTTCCTTTTAATTTACGTATATATGCTCCTACTGCAACAATCTCAGCTCTCCCAAATTATCTCCCATCTGACCACTCCATTTTATTTATCCTTTAATCTCCCATATTTCCAAAAGCCTCCTCAAAACCCAAGATTCACACAGTATTCCCAGACCCTCCTCCCAGTATTCAGTCTCATTAGATATTCAAAACCACATCAGCTGTTTCTACACACCTCCCAAACCCAAAATCATTTTCCAGAAGGGCAAGAAGGACAAACTACTGTGTGTCAGGCTCACTTCAGTGCATGGTAAAATCAAGGAAAAGATTACTCTGGGAGGTGTTGAAAAACACCTGGAGGACAACGCAGTCATTGGTCACAGCCTGCACAACTTCATGAGGGAAGGCCCTGTGTTGAATTCCCTTCTGTGACAGGGTAACCCACCCAGCTGAGCAAGGGAAGCCAGGTGATGTAACCTTTTTGGACTTCAGCAAAACTTTTGATACCCTCTCACAGCCTCCTTTTGGACACAACATCCAGCACACATCTGGATAACTGTGTTACACGATAGCTTCACTTGCACACAGGACTCCAAATACTGAGTTTGCCAATGACACCGAATGGGGAGGAGCTGTCCCTCAAAGGCAGGGAACCCAGAGGGTGGCTGGGTCCTGGATTAGGCTCCCCAGGAAGTGGTCATAGTACCAAGCCTGACAGAGTTCAAGAAGCTTTTGGACAACTCTCTCAGGCACAGGGTGTGACTCTTGGGGTGTCCTACACAGGGCCAGAAGTTGGACTTGTTAATCCTGGTGGATCCCTTCCAACTCAGCACATTCTGTGATTAACTCCTGAGCTCTGTTTTATGTGTCTTTATGATCACTGAGCCTTGTATCATCACCACCTGGGCTTAACAAATCCCATCTGCTGCCTGGCCCAGTCTGAACCAAGCAGAACAGGTAATTGCTGAGCAGGTAATAGTTGGGTAGTTATTTAAGCCTCTCTCTCAGTGGCTGTACAAATGAAGTCACTGCACTATACAGCTACCAGGTTTCATGAAACTTGCTGCAATTTATTATCTATGAATCTACAAACCTCGTCCTGTTCCTTGAAATCAAAGTACCAATGAGGTTAAAAAACGCCTATAGATATCCAAGTGAGAGAGCAGGACTGCATAAACCTTGCTTTCTTAGAAGCTGTACTCATAAAACAGTAAGAAAATGCCTGCTTAAGTACGGAAAACAGGGTTTTATGAGTAAGGAGTATTCTCCACCACACCAAGGTACATGCTAGATACTAAGAAGCAGCCATAGCTCATCATGTAGGGGGCTTGAGCAGACCTTCCTGCAAAAAAAGGCAGGAGCTCCATCAGGGATTGTTACTTCAGCAAAGGAAGCAACAAGCGAGGTGACCACTATTCCTTGTGTCCTGCAGTGATATTGAGGCCACCCTTCCTCGCCTTCCTCACCAGGCTGAGGGGAGGCAGCTGCTGTCTGCAGAGATTTCTCCATGACAAAAAGAATCTGACTGTTTTAAGGACACTTCAAGCTGTCTATAAGCATCAAAAAAGAGAACTCTGGTTGTCAGCTAATGCCTTAGAATGGTAAATTATCTACACTCATTGGTGTTTTTAAAGGCCAAAATCTTCTCCAGCCTGAAGCCACTTTGTTCAACTGAGCTCAGTGGCAACAGCAGCAACAAACATACCTTGCACAGTTTTTAGAAGAACAAAATTTATGAGCTCTTTTAAAAATCATTTAAGACAAAAAACCCAAAAAACCCCAAACCAGCAAACTTGGCATAAATCAAAGTGTAGGAGAATGTTCTCTGCTGCCAATGATACCAAAAAAAGCCCCAATCTTCAATTTGTATCACAGAAAGAGAGAGAATATGTGACGATATAAAGAAAACAGGATCTGCACAGCAATAGAGAGAAGACCTGCACACTTTCAGAAAAATAAAGAGAAATACTTTCTAAATCTGTTAGCCTTTTTTTGTAGACCAACTATGTCAAGTGTTCACTATTTTCTTATTTTTAATGATGCTCCTCAAAGAGGTAATAGTTATATAAGATACTTCTGACATAAAAAAATAGTTTTCTAAATATGCTGCTTTTAACTAACTTGAGAGAAAAAGCATTTTCAAATGATACTGGACTCATGGCAAAAAATATTTTTTCTATTTTGGTAGCACAGTGCAAACTTGTGACTAATTTTCTGGATGCTGTCATCAACAAATTTCTCTTGGAATCACTCTTTGCTGCCTTTTCATTCCTACTGATTAATTCCTGTTTACAGTTTTCCACATAAACCTCTCTTGCTTTGTTGCCATCTATGTTAGAGAAATAAAGCAAAAGAAAAATACAGTAAGGCAAAACCTTCATTAGAGCTAAGCCTTCCTTAAAATCTTACATTTGCCAATTAAAGCTGTTCTTTCTCTTCTACATTATTAATGACAATTAAACCATCAATTATTTCTGCTTCATACAGTATTGATAATTTTTCTCAGGTGTTTATGAAATTTCAATCATTACAATGTATACTTGTCAGCCAAACAGATTTCAGTAAATATTAAACATTTTCTAAATACATGGAACCTGCCATTTGCTCATTATCTAATTCTTGCAACAGGTTCCACTGGCTATCAGGCATGACCCTTCAGCAGTTCTGAACCTCTGTGATCCTAAAATACATACAGGGCATACAACGCTGAATTATGAGTCCTCAAGAAATCCCATGACGGATCCTTCTTACCTTTGCACACTGCATGTGGTTGCAGCCCTCATTCTTCTGGATTGGAGACTTGCAGTTGGCGCAAGGTTTGGAGTTGGTCAGTAACCACAGGCAGTTGGCAGCATCCTCATAGGCCTCACTCACTCCCACAACTTTTGGAGGGTGACAGGAGGATATGGAGCATGCAAAAACAGAGAGGTTGAAATTGTACTTCTGTAATCTTTTGTGAGTATCACATTAGGAATGACGCAAGTTTCCCTGCTTCTTGACAAAATATTGAAGCTTTTCACTATATATATTTCTCACACGTTTTATTACTACACTTTCTAATTTATACATATATCATATTAATACACGTATCATTTCAATTTCCACATATCTATTTTTATACAAATTTATATACAATATATATGACAATTACAATATATAAATGAGCAAATACATATATAAAAAAACAGGCATAGTTTGACAAAGTAGGGTGTATTTTGCCTCTTTGTAAAATATTCCATGATTTCTCAAGTATTTATAACATACTATGGAAAGGTTCTGAACTGTGNTTTGAGCGTCTCACTAATTTGCTTTCAAACCACAACATGTAACCAAGAGAAGTTAGTATGTATTCAAATTGCTGTCATCTTTACTTTTTTTCTAAATGTTGACTAAGAAAATGTCTGTCCTGTGTAAACTCAATCATTATTAGTTTTTTTTAGTAAATGTTAAATATCATTAAGCCATCTCCTACAACTCCCTTGCAGCTCACCCTAAACCTTACTATTATTATCACCTATTGGCTTGAATTAGTTTTAAAGCACATAAAAATCTTCATGGAACACTACTCAATCATGGGAGCATATTGGGCTAAAAATCAAAATTGGACATGAGGTTAAATGAAGTTATATGCAGGAATAAATTGACTAATTAATGAAACAAAGCTTTAAAAGGAAGGGAAGGAGTTTTGCATACCCTGACTGAACTGCACATGTATTTATGGGGAGAAATGTTTTACAAAGAACAGTGTACCATAATGCTGCAGTTAAGTGTAAGCAGCCCCTCATTCAGGGATATAATTTTCTTCACCTTTTACCCTGTTTTTCAACCAATGTTGAAACCAGTTTATACTTACTGCAATTAAAAAAAATCTGTCTAAAACCAAAAGACTGAAACGGCAGCAAAACACCCGTGCCCTCCCTGTTGGCCCTGCATGGCTCTTACGTTCTTCTGGTTTCATTTCAGATATTTTCTGGAGCCAGTCTTTCCAGGTTTGGCAGTCACAGGGCTCATGTGCTTCACCAAGACATTCCCTGAAAAAGAAGGTGTATACACAATTACTTACAACTTAGAGATTTACAATTAAAGTCAAAATTAGTTCAAGCTATTAAAAAAAAAACATGCTCAGAATTTAATTAAGTCAGGAAAACAAAAGCCAGCTAAATAACATATTTTTAAAATACACTTAGACTACTTTTTCACAAGCATAGATGACTATCATTAATAAAGAATTTAGATGAGACAGGATAGGAAAGAAGCTTCTAAAAATTACAATCTGAAAAAAATCAGCTGGCTTGCAGTTTGTTCTTATACCTGGGTGTTATTTTAGTGCCACAAAAGTGCTCGTATAGTTTCTGTGATAAAGGTAAACCAGACTCCAGAGTTTATCCAAAAGTAGGTAGTTTGCTACAGCAGAAATGTATTCTATACTTGCATCTATTAATTAAGAATTACTTGCATCTATTAATTTGCAATAATCACCCTTTAACTAGATTCAAGCTTTAAATCTAGAATAGGATTGAAGCCCTTCAATACCAGCATTAAGTATTTATGGATGTTTACTCCTTCCACCAGAGTCTCTTAAATGGGGGCTTGAACTTATTTACATGAACACAGCCAGTAACGAGTCTCTTGAGCTTCTCCTGAAGTTCCTACTAGGATTAAGGATGGCAATCACTACTAAACAGTGGCAAGCAGATATATGGCTTCCAGATGGTGCTTCAGTGTGAATGTGTCAATACGCACTCTGGAATTGCAATAACTCCTTTTTTTCTACTGGAATGGCAGCAAATAGCCTCAGACATCGGCCATATCAAAGTAAATAATTTCAGATGGGCACCAGCTGCATCAGAGCACACACAAGATTATTGCTGCAGATCCAATGGTGAACTGCTCTCTTGCAGTGCAGGTTCAGAAGCGACATCGAGACTCTTCTGATTGCTCTTGTCCACATTTCAAGCAGGAATTCAGGAACAAAGAAAAGGTTATGGGAACAATTTTGAACTTCTTTTCCGCTTAGCTAGTTTGCTAACAAAAAAGCTTAAATTCAGTGCATATGCATCTCTGGTTTGGACTTAAGATCTACGGTGGGAAAGATTGTACTGGAATGAATAACTGGTCTGCAATAAGGTGATTTCAGCCTTGGTTGAAAGCTAACACCTTTCACATCTGTGGGACAGTAGGACACTTAAATCATTGACTTCAAGAGTGCCAAGACCCTCTGACAGTATATAGTATTTGTTGCCAGAAAGGACTGAAACTAGCAAAGATTTAACATTGACAAGCTCAGTTTTAAGTTAAAAGCTGATTGATTAGTCAATCTTTTATGGGGGGTGGGAGGAGGGACTTGTGTTGTTGATATTTTCAAATTTGTAAATTTGTGGATTTTTAATGAAGTGCAGTCACATCTATATTTAAATCTTTATATCTATCTATATATGACAGTCACAATAGTTGTTCAAGAACAACTTCCCATGGAAGCAACTCTTTCCTCAGCCCACCCCAAAACAAGGATTTTTATGCTGGGATGTCATTATTTACTAGAGTAAGAGCATTGAGCCTATTGTTCATGAAAGTTTTTATGGAAGTTGTATTTTGGATAGACTTCCTGCCAGCAGTGAATGAAAGGAACCAACACCAGCTGTGCCAATTAACAGCGTGAGCCTCCCCAGATGCCTTGCTCAATACTCAGCTGGATGATTTATTTGAAGGCACAGTACATACTTATTAAAATTGTGGCAAGTTTCAACACAACAAGTTAAAATTCATGGAAGGGCTAAAAACATCACCAAAGAATATAGTTTTGGATTTTTTTCCCTCTCATCATAATATATTTTGAATCAAAACAGCAGAACACTGTTGTAACTTAAAACTGGCTTCCCAAGTGCACCTGAAGAGTTGTCGCTCCTGCAGAATGAGACTCTGCCCCTTGTCCTTATCTAGGATGAAAGGAGTGAGGATTGATGGTACAAAATGAAGTGTGCACTGCCTGCTAAGACTATTTTCCACAAGTGTCTGCTTGCTACAATTCCTTGTGCTGCTGAAACTACATGCAAGGGGTTCTAGTATGTTGAATGGATCTGATAATAAACTGATGTAGGATTTGTACACAGTTTTAATGTATACTATACCTCAATAATTCAGAATGCTTTTTCTGAAAGGGAATAGAATTTTGCATTTGCCACAATTGATTACATTTTGTTGAAGATGCTGTTAATGGTGGGCAATGAAAACTGAGTAAATTCTAGGGAACTCTGTTGAAGAAGGACATTCCTACTCCTACATTAAAAAGAAAAATAAAGAAATTGCTCAGTAGACTCAGAGAATTTTTTTACTTTTATGAGCAGGAAGGCTATAGATCTGAAAAAAAGTGATTATCTAGGGGTTGGTTTTCTAATATATAAATTCTGAAGAATCTCTTACTAAATGCAGTATCAATTGCCATTACAATGTCTAAACTGTAGATTACCAAGGTAAAACTTGCAGAAGTGACAGAAATACAAGACTGTGGGATGTGCTGATTGAAATTTACAGACAAAGCAAGCTCCCTTTAAACACACAGCAATGATGAAAACTCTTGAACTGAGAATACACATTTTTTCCAGAGGAACTCATTGAAGCACAGAGTTTTTGTACTCTAAGTCTAGGGTGGTCCTCAGCAAATGGTTCTCATTTGAGGTACTGCAGGATGTTTGGTTGCTAGCAGAACTCGCCATTGCTGAAACTCTCCATTCACTTTTGTGGGGATGAAAAAAGAGGCTTTGGAAAGGCCTTCTTGGACATTTTCTTGCTAACATGAGTTATTTTTCAAGACCTTAACTGTATTTGCTTGTGCAGTATTTCAATGCATTAATGTAAAAAGAATATACAGAAATATTATCAGGAAACATAAAAAAACCCATTTCTCCTAAAAATTAGTCACTCAGAGGACACTTTCACCCTCGGAGAACATTCTGGGGAGCCAGTACATTCAGTCCATGTAAAGGAAGCAGAAGCTGCCATTGTCTGCAGGTTCGTGTCAATATGACACTGAAGTGGTCTCAGGTTCCTTCAGGTTAATGGAAAAACTGATTCTCTGTCTGTCATCAGAAGCAAGGATGAGAGGAAGATACCTTCTTGTGGAATAGTACAAAGTTTTGTTGTATGTTCATTGGTAGAAAACATTTTCTGGTTTGTTTCCATGGGATTTGTATTTTTTTTTTTGCGTTCTCCATCCATTGTAAATAACCTCTTTCCAAGAAGTTCTGTTTTCTGGCTTTTGTGGTTGTTTCATTAGGTCTGCTTTCTTTTTTTTTCCCCCTTCTTCCCTTCATTCATATGGGAAAAGAACGAAAATCGGAAGCATCTTTCATTAAGAATTATGATATTTGGAATCAAATAGATCAAATCATCAAGCAGATGATTTAGGATGTCCTTGTATCATAGTTTCAATAGAAAAATGAAAGGAAGAATTGCTGAGCTTGTCTGAATGTCTGTACTTTGGTTGACCCTTTTTCGTTTTCCAAGACCATAAAGATGTCCCACAACAACAGCCATATATTGTCAGAATGATAATGTCAAGGAAAATATGCCACTTCTTTTTGTTGATGCTGTTATGTCCTTTTCTAGGAAGTGTTGAAGATTGGCAACCTGAGGGATGCTCTAAAAAATATCGGGCTTTTTACTCCTTCTTGAGCTTGTATTCATCTTAAAACTCAGTAGAAGGTAACAGAAAGAAAAGGTTCTTAACCTAAAGTGAAACAAGGATTGGAGTGATCCTGCAAACAGAATAGCTATGCATGAAGGAAATGGTCCTTCATGGCCCCATTTAAACTCCAGCTTCTTTGATGTGATTCTAGCTAAATTCAGAAAGAGCTAAACATTGCTGGTTTTCTACACTGCAATTGCGAATGTGCCATGTTTCAATTATACAACTATCCAGACACAAAAATCCCAGTTCCAGCATCTCACTTGTCCTCTGTCCCCTCAGAACAGAACATCACAACACCCCACTGCTGTTGTTTTTCACCTAACAGAGCCAATAACAACTACCACTGGATTATAAATCTTTGCAGTGCCCCAAAATACTACAATACTTGTGTAGATGAGATGCAATGGATAGAGAAGAGTACGGTTATATACCATTCCATACTAATTTCTGTTGCACTCCTGGTGCCATGAAGGACTTCTTAATTAGTCTCTGGAATAGCAGTGACTGTAAGTTTATGTAGATGCAGGTAAGTTTCCAGTACTAACCAGCAGAAGAGATGTCCTTTTCCACAATCTACTGCAGGGGCTTTTAGCATAGGGAAGCTAAGTGTATCTGATCCTGTTGAATTTGACCCTTGTCTTGTTAGCCTCACTGCTCTTTCACAGCCAGGTATAGGACACCATTTAATAGCAGGATTATTTTCAACAAAGGCCTGTGGGGAAAAAAAAGAAAAAAAGGAAAATATTTTACCACATGAAATCAGATTTCATCCCTGATATAAAACAATCTGTATTCATAATCTTCCTTTGAAGGAACAAAGTCAAAAACCGTAAGGACAGCCTTGTAGCTCCAAGGACAGACTTTTAAATATAGTTCTAGAAAGGGAATAATTTAATTTCCACTTTTTTTTTTTTTTTAGTAACAACAGTACTTCAGAGTTACACTAGGAATGAAAGTGCTTACATTCCAAACAAAATGTTCAATCTCTGCAAGTTAATTTCTTTTTGATGTGCTTACAGTAAACTTCTACTATATATGCACTGGCAATACACTCATTAACAAAACTGATTCTTTCAGTTGGAAAGAATGAAAACTTTATTGATTAAACAAAAATCTCACAATAAACCAGAAATCAGAACTAGACTAACTCAGTAATTCATTTCCCATCTTTTTTGGTTAATGTAACAGGCCTTCTTTTGTAAAAACTGTATCTAATAAATGAGGAGAAAAAAGGAACTTCCACTAATTTGCTTTAAACTTATGCTGATCACCAGTTACTTGAAATAAAAGATGCAAAAGATGAGTCAGATCTGGTAATTTAATTTGCATCTTACTGTATATTAAAGAGACTTGTCACAGAGAAAGTACTGTACTGTAAATGGAAAAATATTTCTCTACCTCTGTCCTGCCAATACTGATAAAGTAGCACATTTCTCAAAGACTAGTTCATTTCTACACTAGTATAAAAGAAGGAAGTTGAATTAAAAGGTTGCTTTTAAAAACAAATTGCAATGATGAAAACAAATACATTAAAAAACCCAGGAAAACCAAATCAAGCTTTTCCTACACCTCTTCCCATGAACAGCAAGCATGTCAAGCATTGTATGAGTAAGTTTTTTGAAAAGGGAACAGGTACTATTTCTGAATGCAGTAAAAATAATCTGAAAACGTTTAAAATTTCAGATTGCAAACACAAACAACTCTGACTGATTAAAACCTTCAAAACACCAGTTACAAAAATGAGTTTGATCAAATGATTTTACTAATACTGCATTAGGTAACCTACTACAGAAATATGGCATTTCTGCTTATGGAATACATAAAATGTTCTTCTTTTCTCCATGGTATAGCAAACATTGATATTATGCTATATAGGAGCCAATACATATTTGTACATATTTGTTTATAAATTTCTACTTGGAAAGTTACAGATACATTGCAGCATTTCATACAGAGGCTTTAAGTTACTTTTTATAGAATGAAATAGAGTTCAAGAGGACAAGAACAGTTAATAATTTACCTTAATGTCAAATTGAAGGTATCTCTTGTCCATCTCCTTGGAAACCACACTTTCTATGATGTCTACAGGCACAAGCTGGAAACAATCATATGCTGGGCAAAAAATGTTGTGAGCTTCACCCTCCTGAATTTTCAGATTCAAAAATCTGCCAGAAATTTGCCAGTTAGTATTTGTGAATAAAAAGTAAAAGTTAAAAGGTTGCTGAGTACTTTACACTATGTTCACAGTATTCACAATGATCACTTTTTAAACAGAGAATAAGAACTATCCCTTTCTGCTCAAAAGAGCTACAAATTTGAGGAACTGCATAATTAAAAAAGAACACTGTCATGGTTCAAATGTGAGCATCATCAGCAATATTTAGCCCTATATTTGTGGCTTCCATCCTTGCCATTTATCAGACAGCTCTGCAATGTTTAATTAAACTGAGCATTACTTCTACCTTAAAACAGAACATGTAAGTGTAATTAATCTAGGAAATAATTATATTAATAGACATTTAATTTCTACAACTGTGTTAATAAAACATCCGTTTTTGGACAGAAATGTCTAAATGGTGACCTTTTGAGTCCCTGACCACCAGAATGCAAGACAGAACAAGCTCAAAAATCTGCTGAAAGCTGGACTTCAACAGTTGTTCAGTTTCAAAGCTGTAACAGACTTATTAATCTGACATCAAGGATGATACCATTCTAACTTTAATAATTTAACGAACAGGCAGTTATTCTAAGGTAGTCACCTGAGATCCTTTAATAGTTAAGATAGAGATACTCATCAATTCATCCCATCTTAGATTAGTATCTTAGAGTTGGTTAACCCAGTCCTGGCTATGCTCCAAGGGACTTAGGAATGACTGGCTCAGTAAGATGAATTCCACCCTGGATGTGCCACCACAAATGCCTGCCATTGAACTGTGGCTCTGAGCCTGTGGCTCTGAGCTGGCCCCTGTGTCCTGCACAAAGGACACACAGTCCAGCAGCCAAATTAGAAGCACCACGTCAAACCAGAGATCTCCTGGTAACTCCTACATCCTGCTTAGGGATTTGCAAGGCCAGAGAAGCAGGACTAACAATTTTCTTGCCATTGAAAAGAACTGCCTTGGAAAACTCATATGGAAAAGATAGTGCTGTCCCCGAGTACCAGGCCAATGTATTCATATGAACGGGGCTGATCAGCAGTAGGAATAGCTGTGCTGAAATGGTGCTGTAACAAGACACTACAGGGGTAGAGAGCAAGTAGTACAATCTCCTGAATGGGGACACAGATTAATACAAAGCACTGCATACAGATATAATTATTCCTGGGAAATATTATTAATATTTATACTACCATAATTATTCACATCTGAGTTCTTCACTAGCATGACTACTCTGACCTATGCAGTAATAAGAGCATTAGACTAATAGAACTTCTAAGTGAAGTCTACCCCTCAGTTATTAACCCTCTACATAAACGAAGAATTTTAATTGCTTTTCTGATTGGAAGTGGATTCACAATGCCTAAGTTTAGTGTGCTAAACTCAGGGATGGAATTAAGCATGTACTTAATTTAGAAACTGTAAACCCCAATGCTGCCAACACCACACACACACTGAACAAATCAAGAGTAGGCTTATCTATTTACACACAAGCTTAAAATATTAGATTAAGAATTTTGTTTAGTCAGAACCAAAACAAACATTACATAAGCCTACATCAGTTGGTAACAATTGTCTGAGTGACAACTAAAATATTCGATAGGTTCAAACCACAACTCTTTGAAACCCAAACAGTACTTTAACATTAGCTCTTCATGGTCTCTGTTCTTTCCTCTTCAAAAAGGCAAGTAGAAAAGTTTCTCAAATGATAGAGAAGTACATGTACTCACGCCTCCCAGCATGCTCTGCAGAAGTCATGTCCACAAGGCATATCCACTGGGTCTTCAAACACAGAAATATTACACATGCAAATGTCACACTGCAAATGACAAAAATGCTTCTGATTAAGAAATACCCTAAAGCTTTTTGTATTGTTTGCAGAAAGAGTTATGTTGGAAAATCTCAGCAAAAATTTAAAGAAGCGCTCAGTAGGGTAAAAAAATCTAACTGTATCCAGAGAAAAAAGGTTATTTAAGCAATAGAACTTGGAAAGAATGGGTATCTCTGTTCCTGTAACTCCCTAGCCTAAGAGCATATTTTGGGCTGCTTTTTGCAGTGTCCTTGAGCTCAGGAAGTGCTTCACTCTGCAGAGTGCTGGAATCTCAGACTTAGAGTTCTAGGTACAAAAGGGAGCTGCATTTTTCATCAGCTTCACAGACAGCCAGAAATGAATTTGGAGATGATAGAGGCTACAGGAAATGTTTAGTATCTCACACAGTCAGGTCTAAATCAAGGTGGAACAGTTTGAGTGTGCAGCAGCATCAAATATTTTCAGTAATAACCTACATATATATAATTTTTTTAAAAGGACTTTGAGGTTTTCGATCAAAATGAAGAATAAGTTATGTTAAAAATACTCCAACAAGAAATATAATTGCTGAATTTTACAGTAGTAGGTACTAAAGAAAAAATGACACTGAATACTGAGATCCTTACTCTGAAATAGTGAAAGAGTAGGGATAAAAATACTCACTGCTTATGGTTATGTGTGGAAATAAACATTAATGTTCTTCAAGAAATATAAAAAGATTTTTCTTTTCATTGAAACAAAGACACCATGAAAACATATTTCAACTTTCAATGCATTAGATATTATACACACATAGGACATTTTCAGAAAGTCTGTGGTATGCCACTTTAAAAGCACTTACATTACAGCCAAAACAAAATCCCACAAAAAAATGGCCTTTAAAGTGTAATACTCAGTGAAGATGTGTATTGTTGCTTCAGTCATTTAACCTTATTGTTTTGCCAAAAATCAATATTTTAAAAGCTGACAAAGCACTACAAATAATCTCTATTAAATTTATAAGAGCTGTAAATTTTGTTTAAAATGTATCTTTAAAGTAAGGAATTTAATGAAGCTGAGTTCAAAACATCAAATAAAAACATTTACCAAAGGTGTTTATAAAATAGGATGCAAATGCAAAACATGCAAAGGATACCTTGTGGTTTTATTTTATCTATTGCTTTTAGTTTTCATATTCCTGGTAAAATGAGATTTGATAGTTCAGATAAGATTCTTAAACAAACAGGAAGACTAAATGTGTAATTCTGGATTTGAATTAAGACACACTAGATCTATAATGGCAATCATTATCCTAGCCTGCATTCCTGGCTTATGGACCATCAATGGAAAACAAAACACACAATGTAAAACTGAAGACATATAATCTTCTGTTCAACATCTTAGTTAGGAAATATTCACAGACAATATTTAACTGCTAATGTAATCAAATGTACAGTAACAATATACCTCCTATATAGCTCCTTTTACAGCATTTTACAATTGAAGAAATAAAATATTTCTATGAAGGAATGCAAAATCTTAATTTTAATATGAGATTTAGGGATCATCCATTTGCAAGACTGCATGTAATATTCTTAAAAAAATGCTTAGATCATGGAGCAAGTATTATAATGCTGCAGCTGTGGATTATTAAAAAGAGAACTCTGTCTTCCAAAAGAGCTGCACTGATTTTAATGAAAGGCGCTTTCATATTTCAAATTTGCAATAGCTTTGTAAACCGCTTGAAGCAGCCCACACATTATAAAAGTAATTATAAGCTTACAGTACACTTGTGGGCTGACATTTCAAAATGCAGACAAAGACAATTTTGTTTTCTATAGAAAAAATTTTCAAAAGGCAGAGTTCACAGAACTGAGTACATTCGGGGAAATGGATACAATGAAAGTGAACATCTTGATAGGGATGAGACAAGAAGTTCAAAAGAGCCAAATGCACTGATGTGACTGTAGCTGTGTAAAATGAGAGTTTGTGAGTGACAGCCAGGGTGAAAACAGAATGGTCTGTATTTGCCAGAAGCTCAACTGTTTTATCATATAGAATGTTCAAGGTGTCATCTTCTCTGTTCACCACTTTGGGAAAGAGAAACACTCTATACTTTTACAAAGGTATTTTTGGCATTTCCCCTGTCTACACAGGTGCACTGTGTTTAGAAATCAGCTGTTTTGCCCTGCTGGTTTAAGATCTATTTATAAATTTACCACAGCTGTGTCCATGTCTCCTGGTGAGGGGCTGATTTCATCAGGGGAAGTGACAGAAGAGCGAGTGGTGCGTGGAGTCCGTGGAGAAGGGAGCGTGTCCCAGGCGTTGTATCCGCTTGGAGGGGGCGTTGGCATCTGAACCCCCGAACGCTGGCAGCAATTCTCCGGGTTACACATCCAGGCTTCCAGTAACTTCTCCCTGTCCCAGTCTGCAAGAAATATACAGATACAGAAAATTATGCACCTGACAATGGTTAAAACACATTTTGTGACCGCACCCTCAAAAGAACACTAAAAAAAATTCAAAAATAAGTAACTATAATAAAGTGTGATTGAATGGAACTTTAGACATTACACTTCAGAGAACACATTCCAAGTTAATATGTAATGCAATGCATTTTTGTAAATAATTGCGTAACAAGCACCTCCTTTCTCTATAATATGTCTTAAAATTATTTTTGTTATTTATTTACAGCAATTTTAGTAGCTAGAAGACTCAACTGAAAACCAGAACTGTACCGACTCTCACAGACAGATGAAAATATACCAGCCCTCACACCACTGAATTTCCATTTTTCCTTTCTATGAAAAAAGTAATAGTTTAATATGGATTCAATTTTATCTGTTTTGTGTTGTTTTTATTTTAATGAAGCCAGGAAATAAAGGAAGAAGACTAAGATCTAGATGGATTACAAGATTTGTGACCTATTGAGTTTCTAGTCTTTATATATATGCATATAAGTGATCTGTTTCTGGAGGGGAAAAAAATCCCACCTGAGTGCCAAGAAAATTTCATATATTCTCACAACATTTTATTCTACAATTAAGTGTTAGTGAATGTTTTACTTTTATTCATAATTAACACTGCCCATTTATATAGAAAAAACAGCTAGTGAAACAAAATATATTAGGTATTAATATCTTAAAAAACTAAATTTAATCTTTCTTCACAAGTGTTTGAAATGCATTCTGTTTCCGATTCCTACGATTAACACTAAAGATATCATAAGAATAGCAGTTATTTTCTACCAAAAATATTTTAAAGTTCTCAGTTAAATATAAACCTATCAAATTCCTATACAGATCTGAATTTGAACCCATCAACACTACATGCAGATCAGACAAACTTGAATTTCATAAACAATGAGAAATATCCCAATTTTTCCTACCGCTTTAAATAAATATTTTAAAGTTTGGGGATTTTTTTAAGTGCTGGGTACTCCCAAAGAAACATCAATGTTATTAACCAAAAGATGTTTTATTTTTGTGGAATTTTATTTTTATAAGGAAAAGATAAATAGTTTTCCTACACTGTATTAGTGCTGGGAAAAAAAGATACATGTTCTAAGCACTGAACTTAGTAAAAGTATTGCCCCTGTCTAAAAATTATTTGAGCTGGAGATGATTTATTGATCAGGCCCTTATTTAAGGAACTTACTTAAGCTAAAACCTATCATAGGTTAGTTTAATTTCATCCATTTAAAGATATGGACCCTGAACACATTTACACTTCAAAAATTACAAATTTTATCAGCATTTTTCATACTACCCTGAGTTTATAACCTTTCAGAGGAGGCTGACTGATGTTAAGATACAGATAAAATTTGCTAGAAATATTCTTGACCTTCTTTGTTGCACTGTACCTTTGAAATTAGTAAGGGAAGTCACTAAATGGATCCACTGTGTTCTCTTTACTAACTTACGAATTTTAGTAAAACACAAGATTGTTATTATATTTGTTGAATTGCCTATTTTTTATCCTGAAATCCACTGCCATATACCGAACTAGAAGAGAAACAATGTTGAAAAAACACTTGAAGAAAAACTGTAGTTATCTGTTTTTGTGACTGCCACAATAACATCTTTTTTATCTTGCCTTTAATTCTACATACTTCTGTCTCTCAATTAAAAGAAAAAGGAAAATACAATCTTAACAAAGCTTGTATCAATAAGTTGATATATTTGTACAATAAAAGAAAGCAAAGTCTGATGGATTAAATACTATATGCCTATAAACTATTAAACTTCGTATATAAATGGCCTTTACAAGAATTTAAAACATCCTTTTCACACCTTGGATAAATTAATTCAAGAATTCACATTATTCTTTTGTGACTTTCAAGGTTTAATGCAAAAAAAATTTACAATTCGTCATTTGATGTCAATTGTCCAAACCTCAGTAAATACCTGCGTTATTTCCTTTACTAAGCTGAACCAATAGAGCTGCAGGCAAAATAGTTGACTTTCTCCTGACTTGCTAATTGTCCAAGCTTCTTTCTGTGCACTGGCCAATTGCATTAAGTTACCAGAACATCACTAAGGCAACACCAGTAGAATGACCTTTCCAATACAGACTGATTTCTTCTCAACTTTCAATTCCTGCTTGCTAGATGCTGGCAGACTTTTCTCCACAGTTTATATCAACCTCACTGATTTTCAACTAATAGCAGACTGAGCTGAGAGTTTGAACAATATTGCCATAATTTTCCTCTTCAAAGTATCTGCACAGGTTATGGAGCCTACTCAGTTAAGTATTTATCATTTTTAGCCTTACTGAGACTATGTTGGGAATACAACAGAGCATTCATATATTGCACATGTTATAAATACCATATAAGAATTAAACAAAGAATCAACATAAAAAAAAAATACATGCAAAGACTGTGCCTTAAATATCATCAAACTGGCCCAAGTTCATGTTTACTTAATTCAGTGTTAAAAGGAACACAAATACTAGCTATGGAAAATAATGTAAAAGAGATGAATTTCAGGTACCACAACTCCTCATGAAAGTGTACCAAAAGCTGTGGGTTTAAAATAATGTCTATTTCACTTTTCCCCCTCCCACTGATTTCCACAAGGAATATTTCCAAAAATAATAGGGTTTGAAAGCTTAATCCAGCAATACAGTGATGAGCACGCAAACCATTAACTGCCTGAGTAGTTCCTTTGGCATAAAGTAACAATGCAGATGCTTCAGTAAGCATAAGTTTTGAATCATTGAATCAAAGCCTAAAGCTTACACTGAGTTTCAGAGATACTTTTGTCCAGAGCAAATACACTGAATTCAGTATATCCCCCTTCTGACAACCCCAGTTTAACTTGAACAGGAGTACAGACTTAGTGAAAATAAACTAGTTACAGATATGCACATGGAAAAGCATACCCTGTATTAAAAGTGTAACTATAAAAAATCCTTCAAAGGACATACACTCATATAATTTAAACCCCAAGGCAATTTCCAACTACTTGTTACAATGGCCAGACTACTTTTATTGCAACAAAAAATAAATTAAAATATTTTGATCTGGTTTTATACACAAATATATAGTGGCAGAAAACCAGTGGTCTGACAAAAATAGGTTTGGTGAATTTGACTTTTTTGATATATAAAACCATTGAAGTTTTACTCCTCTGTCTCTCACCAAAATAGGGCAGTTCTGTTTTTCCATACTGCTTAAGTTAAACTGTCTTCCATTATAATTCCTAGTTTGAATCACTTTTCTATCAGCTTCCATGTCTGCCTCAATGTTTTTTGATGTACTGCAGCTGTACCTCTTTCTGAAGTACTGTTTCCTGCTATTTGATTAACCATTACTTCTCTTTTACTTGGAAATAAAATGCAAACATAAAGCTGTGGTTTTGAACTTGCTGAAAGCAGTTTCTTTAGACTTTGAGGTTTGGGATTACCATGTGCTCGTAGTAGAGCTTCTGCAGTGAAGAGTGGGGCTTGAAGCATGTCAGCAGATTCCACAATCAGCATATCCTTAAGCCTTCGCAGGTCTTGAAGTCTTAGCCCCTCATATGGCTTTAAGAAGAAGAAGAAGAAGAAAGATCATTTATGTCTAGTATTTTCAAGTTAGTCTCTAATGCAATATTAAAAAAAAAGCATTCAAAGTGCTGTTACTGATCACCATCTCAACTGTGAGGCAATATGGGACAAAATTTATTCACTGTGCATCCCAAATGGCCATGCAAAGCTATATGGAAGTACTGTCATTTTGTAATATTTATAGTATGATTTTTGTAAACCTCAAAATCCAGAAGACTTTCTTCTAGGTATAACGGAGAACTCTCTAAATTTCTCCATTACAGCTGGAAGCCGTCTTCAAATGGTAAGTTAACCTAACACTGACCCTCTCTCTCCCAAAAAAAAAAGCTAGATTTTCACAGAATCCAGATGAATTTTGATTCAGTGATTTAGCCTCAGATATTGTGGAATAGGTAAGAGAATGCATGACTACATTTGAACTAAGGATTCAGAGAAGAGCCAGGAAAAGGACAGGTTAAAATACATTGCATATAGATTCTCTGACACTATACATTAATTGAGAATCGTTAACTCTGAATTGGTCTGGAGGAGGATACATTGAGACATTAGACAGTGAGAAGTTTTGTGAGTAGAATCCAGTATCTGGATCTTCTGAGGCAATATCCACCCTTTCAGAAGAGAAGTCAGGTCTGAATAGGCAGATGAGACACACAATTAGATGTTCATAGAAACACTATGAGAGTTGAGGTTGGAAGGGACCTGCAAATGTCATTTGTTCCAACCTTCCTTCTCAATGAGGGTCACTTAGGTCAGCTGCCCAGGACCATGTCCAGATGCCTTTTGAGTATCTCCAAGGCTGGGAATATATTGTACATGGAGATGTCAAAATTCTTTTTGAGAAAAAATGGCCAACTCTCATAGCCCTACAGAGAGCAGATCATCCAGCTGCCTTCCTGGTCTGGAGATTCATCCTCTTATTACAGCATTAAAAAAGGTGAAATCAAAAAGACAAAAAGAAGTAATTTTAGGATTCTGAATTAGCTCCAAACAAGAGAGCAGAGATACATACGTATGTTTGCAGGCTCATTTTTAAAACTAAGAAATGAAGACTATGACAGCAAATAATGTATTTATTAGGGTGACAAAGAGAAAATGCTCCATAGGTAGGAAGAGAAAAAAAGAAGCGAGACGAAAAAATTCTATAAAGAGAATGGATACAGAAAGGATATATAAAAAACACATCTCCTACATACACTGGTTTTATTTAGGTAACAAAAAGCATTTAAAGCATTTGACATAAAATGTTACATGCTCAGAACTAATTAGGAGCCTGGCCACCAAATGGCAATCGTCTCCAGCAATTTGGAGATGGCAGGACACAGCAGCAGTGGCGACAGCTAACCGCAGTTAAGACTATGCATCATTACTATCTATATTTTGGTTTTATGTAAACCATAGTTCAGGACTCTCCAGCGCTAGATTATAAGGATACACATGTATGCATACACACATAGCCAGAAAGAAAAAGACTGGTTCTGTCCTTGAAAGGTTACAATCTAAGTTAAAGTCTGCTGTCCCCTTTGAGGATAACAAGCAGAAGGCACAAGTGATGGGGAGAATGGACACCCTGAGTTTCTAAATGATTTTATTCTTTTGGGACACCCACTCTAAAAATGTAACTTGCTTCCTGTATTCTAGACATCATAATTAACTCCACAATGCATCTAAAGCCATAACTGACTCCCACAAGGATGTCTCCTGTTAGCTAATCAGTGAAATAAACTGGTGCTTCTCCATACTAGAAACTTTGTCATCAGCAAGAGTAGTGCTCCACAGATCTGCACTGGGTCATTGCTCTTTTTGAGAAAGCAAACAAAGCAGAAGAGAAATGACCTACGTGTGTGTCCTGACCTGTATCTTGATTGCTCAAGTTCAGGCAGTTTCTGTATGTCCTTCCAGTGCTGATCATGCATGACTCAGTAAAGGACAATCTGAACATTAATGGCTTGCACTGAAATAAATCTGGGCCACTTGGATTAATAGCATGCTGGAATTTGACTGACCTTCCTAATTTATTACAAAATAGATAATTTAAAAAAAACATTTCAGAGAGACAGGGATGCAAACAACTGTGTGCCAGAATGATTATAATTGTGCTGTATGTACAGCAAAAAAATAGAAGCGAAATGGTCATGACTGAATCAGAACTCCATTTTGAATTGCAATTGTAAAGCAATCAGCTGTGTCAGCACAACAGTACTCAGTTCTTGAAGACCATATACATCATAAGAAAAAGTACCTTTTCTGTTCAACTTGCAACATGTAAGTGTATTTTAGCACCTAATATTTTATCCTGAAATGCAGATATGTTCAGAATGATATTTAACTCATTTGTTCTAGGTCAAATACTGGCAAGTATCCCCCCTTGAGTAACAGACTACTATATTATGTCAGCTGGAGCATTCCACACAACCCAGCAGGGAGTTTTGGATCTGCAGTTTATAAGAATCCTAATTTTATCTTTTTAAGTAATGAGGGAAGTATTTCCTAAGAATGTGTTTGAAACGTCAGACATTTGTTTCATAAAATAATATATGAGCCCACAGAAGAAGCTGAAAGAAAAGAAATTTTAGACTGGCACTATTAAGTAGCTTAATCTGGAAATTCCAGAGTGAACACTTCATACAATGGGAGACTTAAAAGTGTTAATGTATACAAGACAGTCTTGTAGAGATTGGTGAAGATACAGTCTTTAGTTGTGAGGATGGACATCCAGTATGTAATATCACAGAGGTTTGTTTTTAACTTCTTCAAACACTGATGACTTATCTCTGCAATGCCATGTGCTGTAAAGGATTTTGATTACAGCTTATGATGCTCAGAGACTTCCTTTAATGGCCATTAATGGAGGAGCTCTTTACTGATAATTGCTGAGAAAAAGACATTCAACATTAGCATCATTTAACTATATAAAGATTTTGAAATATACTATTAGAGTTACTACTTTAATGCATTACTGAGCTTCTCACTGACATTCCAACATTTCTGTATGCTCAAGAGCCTCTCTTTGAAATTATTTTCTTCTCTAGTTTTTACTACTAACATTCAGGTATCATAAATTATACTTTATTTTTCTCCTGAAAGTACTTTTAGTATGTAAACTGATTATTTTAGCAGCTCATTTCAAGTTACTATTACTTTCTTCTCTTTTAAAGCACCATTAAAATAGACAGGGGCAAAGTAACTCTTTGCTACAGTGATGAATATATAATTAAATGGCATCAAAATACTTCATGTAAACATCCTTCTTTACAGGTGGATAGAGTTCTGTAGTTAATGGAGTAATATATTAAAAAATTATTTATACTTCATTTAACTCATTCAAGTAAAATTATATGCACTAAATGTATATAAGAGTACATATATCTTAACTAACTGTAGTCCCCCTCTCTCCTTCCACCTAATAAACCATTCTCTATCTGTAGAGAAAATAAATTTTAATAATTTAAGATAACTCTTTGTACTTACGGTATTTGCATTACTTACATATTTAGATGACATCAATTCAGGAATTGAAAAAAAATTCCAATTATTATACACTCAGTAAATCTGTGATACACTCACTAGCAGTGTATTTCTACAGTATGCAGTGGCACGTATGTAAAAGGAATGAAGAAATTATGTATTTTGCTATTACACAAGGTATTTCTGACTGAGAGCCAAAACTGCTCTGGATGATCTACTCTGAGGTACTGCTCATTCCCAGGTGTTTCCGATGTAAATTAAAAACATTTCATGACTTAATTGAAAGGAAGGACCTTTCAGTCCAAGGACTCCCAGGGATACATCACCAAAACAAATATGCCCTCATGCTACAGTGAACAGCAATGTAAAAGACTGTGCAAAAGAATGACCAAAATCTATAAAAGCAGCTTAAGAACAATCACTGTCATATTATTTAGTGTATCTTCAATTAGATTTAAAAGATCGATTTAGATTTTATATAACAAAGATTTTTTTTTGAGATTATTCAACAAAGTAAGAGCAAAGAATCAAGAAAAAAAGGATTGTGTTCTCCTGTAAACACTGCAGGCTTGGAAGGGGAGGTTTTGGGTACTATCATTCCAGATACTACTGTGCAGATCTTAAAACACTGGAGTTAAGCCCATTTGGCTGTTTTGTCTGGGACGAAATCCTGTTCATAGTTTTCAAATGTTTTATCTTTTCCTGTAACCTTCATACAAAAGATGCAGTTCCTTTGAAAATGCATTTCTTACTGTTCAAAGTTTTTTAATTATTCATGAATGAATGTTTTCTATTTTGCAAGGATATTGAATGTCAACAATTACAAGCTGAATACTATGCTAAACAAGCATTTTGTACACTCTCTCCCTCAGTGTTTAATAATATATAAAAATGAAACTGAGAGGAGAAAAGTAGAGGATCATCCTTGAGAGGCAATTTTGGTGAAGCGTCTAACTAATGTGCTCTGGGGCTTTTGACGGAGGAACCACCACAGCCAGTGGTAAGTGCAGCTGACACTGCCCATCCCAGACATTTGTGTACAGACCTGGAGGATGAGGACATGCAGTCATTTGGATTGTAGCTCAGTGCAAATCTTTCTAAATCTGTTTTTTCAACTGGTTTTGGCCACTCTGAGGGCTAAGACTGAAAAATTAACTTCTGGCTACACGCTCTTGGCATCTCCCTTGTGCCAGCGCTTGTTCTCTTAGAGATAAACAAGAAGTTAGAAAAATTGTCCCACTGGAAAGTCATAAAGAAAGGGAGGGAAAACCAGCAGGGAGCACATGAAGACAGAATTGCTGTATGTAAATCCCCAAGGTCATCAATTGGTGTACCAAATTCCAGGCTGACATTTTTTGGCTTGTCAACATTTAGAACACATGGGAAAGCTGCCCTGGTATGTGAGATGGACAACTGTACTGTCCCCTGTAACTATCAAGTCTTTAAGCTGGTTCTGCTCAGCATCTACCTTAAAAAGACATGAGACAACATCTTCTCTTGCAGAAAAGCCTGTTCAAGTGGTTCTTGATTTGTCCCACCCATATCTGTAAGTTCCCCATCTTCTTAATTGTGCTGGTGTATATCCCAGCAAACCCCTAGTATAAATATGATGATAACAATTATTCAACTTAAATAAAAAAAGGTTACATGCTACCACTCTTTAAAACTTTTTCTTCTTTTAAGCCAAAACAATGCTATGATCCAGCTGAAAACATAATCTTCCTAATGGTCCTACTTGCATAACCAAAGGAGTGGTAAGCTGCAGTTGAGGCAAGAAATGGCTGCAGCCTTTTAAAGTGTTTCTGCCAAGACAGAAAATATAATTTCAAACTATCTTCTTACAATTTGGATGCCTTTATATGGGGATATTCAGAGAAATTAGAATGAGTTAATTACATTTGCAATTTCAATGTACAAAGTATATTAAACCTCACCTCTAAATGTCTCATCTAGGAATAAACAATCTAATTAAGGCTGTTTATATTTGAATTTATCCAAGAAAAATGGTCAAAAATTAAATGCACACTACAAAGACTTTCTTGCTCTCAAATAAAGGTGATCATGAGTGGCATTTTTCAGGGAAACAGTTAATGTGATCTAAGCCTACTCATGTATTTTCTTTTAAACATCATTAGGTCATAAATGGGCCAAGCCAGTAAAAGGCCAACCCATGCTATTTTTGAAGGGGGTAACCACAGAGAAATCTATTGTCCTTTAATTTAAACAGAATTAATTTATACTATTTACTGAATCATATAATTTATCTATGTATTCTTATTTAGAATTTCAGTTAACTAAAATCTGATCATGAATGAGGACGGAACTTGCACTCAGAATCTTTTTGGTCAAATTATCCTTATGGAATCACAGTTATCTGCAAGGTATAACAGAATTCAAGCCAATTTTTTGTCAGTAAATTGTCTCTCTCTTTCAAAAATTTACTTGAAAATAAAAGCACTTGTTATTACCTGTTTTTCATACAAACTCTGGTATGCAGTAGCTTCAGGCATCATGTAAAAAAACAAGAAAGTAAATGCACTATGTTGAAGTCCTGCACTAGTCAGTTTTTTGTAACATTCAACCCAGTCGCAGTCCAGGAAGACCCACTGGAACAGTTTCCCTACTGTATTCCACAGATTTTCTCCTTTTCAGAATTTCTTTTGTCCTCATTTTTGAGACAAAAAGGCATCTTAAGAAATAAAAGAAAATTAAATAATGTTTGGTTTAGAGAAACTGTTTCCCAGCTTACTGGCCTCACTGTATCTCCTCCAGCCTCACATCCTGCAAGACAGTCCACATAGTTAAGATACGAATAAAATTTCTGTTTACTTTTGACAATGTATTTATTATGTTCTCAGAGTTTAACTTCAAAATTATAAAGAGCTGCGCTAAAATTGTTTACAAAGTACAAAGTACAGTACCTACTGAAATACTTGCAGACTTTTGTCACAATGTAACTACTACAAATATAAATGTGTAAAATACTTCAGATTTAAAGTATCCTCTGACCTCTTTTTTGTCTAAAGCAGCATACTCAGCTTCAATGCTTTCAGCTTCAGGATCACGTGAAAATACCATTCGAGATTCCAGGTTAAGAGCCAGCTCTTTGTGGTGCTGCTTCTCTGCACAGTCACATGGGGTATCTTTATTTTCATTTTCTGCAAACAAATCTCCACCATGTTTTACTAGAAGCTGAAAAGTAAAATGGCAAAGTAAACAGTTATTAATTAGCAACTCTAATAACAGCCTAAAGAAAAGGCACATGAGTTAAGAAGAAAACAAAAAAAAATGAACAAGAAAAACAGAGACACAAGTATAATAATAATAATAATAATAATAATAATAGTCTTTAGAAAACAAGGATTCTCTATTGTTATTAAATAAATTACTGCTCGCTTTCATGCATAATTATACCTATATTCACAGTAATTCCACAGAATCACAAAATCTAAGAAATATGTTACAAGGCAATCCTGCACAACATGTTTGTTAGTTTTCAAAGACTAAAATTCTGCTTTATTGGTATGGTCAGTGCCCCATAGAAAATGAGGGGTCTGAGGCCCTCAGGCATGTGTCAAGAAGGACCTAGAAACACCTTTGAATATTCTTTCTACACAGGTACAACTCCACCATTTGTACACTTGTGCTGAGAGAAAACAGGGGATTCCTTGGGTAGGGGAGATGAAAGGATACCAATTCACAAAACATTAAGTGCAGTTCTACTTTGTTTTTGAGGACATGAAAAAAGTGAAATAAAATAATGGTAATTCTAGCAATTCTAATATGGTCCAGTATTGTGCCATTTCACCAGCCTTGTCTGTTGCCAGTAACCCTCCCAAAACGCAGTCTCCAACTATTAAACCCTTGTGTTGCTTTCCTTAACTTGCTAACTTGGTCTCCTGGTAGAAACTGACCTGATATAAGCAAGGACACCAAATGGCACAGATTTTAAAGACCCAAGTGGACCATTCTGCTGATTTATTATGACACCTTTATATCATTACTGAATTGTTTCTAAATAAAGTCTATAAACATTATCTTGCCTTCATGTTAAGATCATGATGTCTGTAACAACACTATCCAGGGTATTTCAAAACTCAGCTACTAATTTTTATACTTCTAAAAAACCCCAAATTTCTCCAAAATTATCTGCTCTTCACATAAGCCTTTTATATCATGATCAGACATGCTTAAATTTTTTCTTCAGTACAAGAGAAAATTTCCTTCATCTGTCACTGCAGAATACGGAATGTCCTTTACAAACCCGGATTCATTCCAGTAGATTGGGAAACCTTTCCCAAATTCTCCAAAATAATAAAAAAATGCAAACCCAAAAATACCACAAACCAGTACAATGACAAGATTTAGTTGAGAAGGTATTGGTGTCATTGAGTATTTGATCTTCATAGCAGAGTATCAGGCAGAAACACAGATAATACTGGGACAATTACCAATATACACAGCCAACAGTTAACCTTTGTTCTATCTAAACTTCTTAACATTGCCAAAACTTTGTTAGCTTGAGTATCATATTCTGTCTGTTCATTTTAACCTCTAACAGAAATTTAACTGAGGCAACTAAAACACCTTCTGAGGGAAAAAAAATAATAAATAAATTTGAAAAGACATTCCATAGACTTAGGCAGCTCAAAATCTAATCTGCAAGATGAGGAATATCCAAAGCAACAAGTTTTTAATAATGATGCCATATTTCTCTAGAAGCACTACTAAAAAGTCTCATGTTGCTTGATTAATTGAGATTAATAATCTAAACAATCATAGCAGCAATTTAAACAATTGCAAAAATACCATTTAATATGCCAAATATACTGTGATAGCGTGGAATGTATCTGCATAAGATCAAATCTATTCAGCATGGAAGTTATTGTCTATTCAGTAGTTTGAGGTAAGCACATAATTTTACCCAAACTATCTTTAGCATTGGGTTCCACACAGCTGTTCTGCTCAGAGAAATCTAACACATGTGAATGGAGCAGTATCAAGACTGCACATTTGACTATCAACTCTGAACAAGTCAGTCAGTAGGTACTTCACCCACGAGGATCTATATTTGGGGTTTCCTTTTCTTACCTGGGTGTGGTGGGGATAGGCAAAGATACAGAACTGGGGTTTTCCTGAAAAGTGTTGGCATGTGAAGGAGACAATGAAAGAGGAATGCTGCTCTGAAGTGAGCAAATAATGGGCAAAAGGCCCTCCTGGGGTTCTAAGTGACCCTCAGTTTACTGGAGAGAGGGAAACAACTTGAGGATTAAGATCAGGTTTTTTATCTCTTTTTTTTTTGTTAAGAATTTTAATCCTCAAATACTTCTAGGAACAAAGAGATAATTTTTAAATTCCTTCACCTATCTCTGTTTCTGGCTTGGTGAAGGCATGTAGTGTTCCTGTATATAAACCTGTTCCTGTTGAAGGAATTAGAAAGACCACAGACCACAGACTGGAAGATTTAGGATATATCAGATCCAAGGTCCTCTGTCCCATGGTAGGGCATATAGAGAAATTTAAACTTGGGGGTGTACACTATGTTTCTAATGCAGAAACCAGGACTAGTTAGGACTACATAACTCTGGCAAATAGGAATCCATGTGGATCAGACTGTAAATTCTTCTTCAAAGACAAACTGAAAGCAAACTAGAGTCAGAAGTGGTTTACTCAATTACAGCATGTATTGTCACGATAACATAACCCAGTTTATATAATTAAAGGGGTAACTAGCAGTCTAGTAACTGGATTTATCTAATGAATCACATCACAGACACTGAGAAATAGAATGATAATTTGTAAAGAAGCACAAACCATGAACTTTTATGATAAGTTTAAAACAAATTGATTTGAGACTGCAGTTAAAAGCTGCAGCCCAGCTCCAGAACCACAGTTCGCTCTGCAGCAGCTGTGATTCTTTCTAACATTACAGTCTGCCCAGGTCTTCCTGTATGAGCCCATTTGCTTAATGCTCTTGACATTGAAACTTTTGAGCTTTTGTGTCTATCTCTAATACCACTGTATAGCCCCATTTAGGGACATGAAGGCAGAAACAGGCAGAAGACTCCTTGCTCAAATCCCTTGTAAATCTGAAGTCTAAGTTTGTAAATACCAGATACTGAAATATATTGGAAACTTGTAACTGAAGTTTTCTTCTGTTGACCATTTCTCCACCAGAAACAACCTTTCTTATGTCAAATCATTTTATGTGTTTATCACCAACTTTGTTCAGAGATCATTAAATGCTAATTGCTGGTATCTCCCATTTTCTCATATGACATGCACATTTGTCCTCCACTGTATAATAATGTAAATAAAAATATGTTTAAAAGCACTATCTGAACTTCTATAGAAAGGATTAATGAAAAACCAGAAGAAAAAGAAGAATATTCAGTTCAAGGGGGTGCACAGCTGAGGCTGGGGAATTGAAATGACAAACATTAAATAAGAATTCTCAGACAGTATTTGAAAACTTGACAGAATACAAGCAGCAAACATAATGTGAAAATCATAAAGAAGTTCACAGACTTGGAAAGGTGATGCTTCATGCCTTTTTTAAAATAAACTCAAACAAACTGATAAATAAATAAACTAACTCTATCAAGAAACACCAGTGGAATACAATTCTGGAATTAAACAAACAAAAAAAAGCTTTGGTGACAACCTGACTAAAACCATAACAATAAAGACAACATGGTTACTAAGAATAGAAATGCTGCAAGGAAGAAACCACAAAAATAAAGGGAACTTCTGTCACTGCATGTCCCAAATATATTTAGAAAATATGTAAGCCAATAAATGTCTCTTAAAATTTCAGACCACATAGATGACTGGATAATAGACAAAACAGTTAGCAAACATGAGAAAGGAGAAGCAAATCCTGACTTTGTCCAGAGTAGTCTGCAAGACCTAATTCAAAATGTTACTAACAAAGAACCACTCATTAACAATTCCCAAAGATTCATTAAACTAGCAGAAGCACTAAAAAGACAACAAATCCACTGCCTACTTTTCAAAAAGTGGTACTAAGTGAGTGTGGAAAAAAATTCCAGAACCATCAGAAGAATCTGTGAAGAGAGACAAACAGGACAGAATCATATGGAAAACAAGAAGCTGAAGTTGTCTCCAGATGAAGAATAGGTAAAGAACAAAGTCTGGGAAAGGTAAATCACAATAAAGAAGACTCTGACAGTTTTTTGAGCTGCATACCACATGCATAAAAACTCAGAATAAATAATTTTAAAACGTCACACAGTAAATCTTTCAATGTTTTTGTAAAGTTGGTTGCTGGACAAAGTGTTAAAGCAATCTCATATAGCAGAAAAGTGGTAAGAACTGTTGGAGCCCAGATTCTCCATGAATGTAACAGACATACTTTATGAAGGACAAAAAAGAAAGTCTTTCAAATTGAAGTCTCAGCACAACAGCTTCTAGAAAAATCGATAAACCAAAAACTAATATAAATCAGATGGTAGTTATATTCATGAGTCCTAACAAAAATCAAATATGAAACTTCTGAACTATTTATTATAATATGCAGCTTACTGATATCTGTCACGGTACAAAACTAGAAGATAGTAAAAGTAACACCAGTACTAAAAACAGCTCCATAAAACATCAGGAAAGATCATCAGTTTTTACTGCAGAGAGAGGTGACCAGTGAAGTCACAGAGGTTCTGGGACCTGAGTGTTTAAGATAGAAAGTTGTTATCTAGAAGAGAAGGCGAAAAAAGAGGTGATAAACTTTCCTGATGATACTAAGTTACTGAGCATAGTTTGAATAAACATGAAATTACAAACAGAAGAAAAAAAAGTCAATTTCACATTAAAATGTTGAATGTCAATTAATTGTTGCCACTGAAAATACAAATCTTGATGTTAAAATAGACAACCTTATGAATATGTTAGCTGTTTCTGAAAATGTTAGATGTCTGTTCTTGTGTTCTTTATATTAAATTACCACCACGATTAAATACTAGTTCTCATTACTTGATACAGTTTAAAAATAAATCTGATGTAAGATCTTTGAAAGTCATTCCCAATTACGTATTACTATCCACTACTTTTACAAACATTAAAAAAGCTGGACACTGTAAATTAAAGATATGAAATCTGTTCTTGAAACATGGACAGCATTTCCAGTCTCAGCTGCACAGCAAAATAAAAAGAGCTCTAATTTTCTCTCAGGTTGTTATTTCACTTCTCTTTACACATATAGGATGCCTATGCCTACCTTTTAAGCTTCTTATCCTCTGTTACAGTCTTGTAATTAATTCCAATTTTTATATGCCTATGTGAGTCTTCTTCATGTTGAGGAGTTATTGTCATGAAGTTAATGTATGTAATGTTAATAAATGTAAGCCATTTATTTAATTTTTCTCTACAGGGTATGTTTTGGGCTGTTTATCTTTGCAATTTTTCCAATTAATGAAAAATATAATGAAAAAGTTAATTCAGTATACCATATCAGATTCCCTTCCCCACAAAAAAAAAGCTTTGGGAGACATAGTGCATGTCAGTTACTCATAATATATATAAACTTATAATTATATATGAACACTTACCTCAACACAGGTTTTCATCCCTGAGGCAGCAGCATAGTGCAAAGGTGTATTTTTTTTGTTATCAACAGCATCAATGGCTGCTCGTTCATACTGTCCTTCATCCAGCTTTGCTCCCTTCCACTTCAGGATCATTTGCAGACAATCAGCTCTTCTGCAGTCATCTTCTGAGGGTCGCGTCAGGCGAGGATGGAGAGCTCCTTCTGAGATCATGATCTGAGGTCCCATACACAGTAAGTGCATAGATGTCTCATTGTGCACATTCCTTTTGTTTGGGTTACCATCTCTAACAAAAAGGAAAGTCCTGCAATGGGGGGAAAAATAGAAGAAAAATAATTAGCACACAATCCCATTCATTTCCTTGAAGTGGGAAGGGTGGATTATGACAGCTCTCCTTCTTGCAAAGATTTTGCAAGACATGTTAGTGACAAATGTTCTTTAACAGAGAATTACTACTGGACAGCTCTTCTCCATTTCTCTTAGGAGTCAAGAGCCAAGATCTGGATGAATTATTGAAATATCACTAAGTACCATACATAATTACTTTGCCAGTGTATGAGAAGGTTTATTCTACAGTTCTGTAGAATTGCGATAGATGTAATTAAGTCACAAGATTGATGAAATAGGTACTTTATTTCTTCTGCTCTGTCTTGAGTAGCAGTGCATTTGGTAGTCTACAAACAGATAATGACAGAGCAATTTCTTAAAAATTCATTCTCCATTACTGTATCTTTAGTCAGATGTTGAGGCAGCACTAACTACTTCTTGAAATATTATGAATATTTTCCTGCCAGCACTGCATGCATTGAGGAATGACTATTGACTTTTTCACTCTAGGACATACGGAAGTGCAATGTAATGCAAACTCTCCCCTATAAAGGTGACAGAATCTGGCAAGAATTTAAGTGTTCTTTTGCATGCTTTAGAGACAGTTCAAAGTGGACAATATAAACTACTACCAGCAAAAAGGATCACCTTAGGAATGAAAGGGAAACAATAGGCTGATTCTTAGAATCACAGCTCTGAATCCTGAAAACACATGAGACAAGGCAGCTCCCTGCTGTTTCTTGCCAGCAAGGATTTATAGAAGTTAAAATCCACATCTGAAATGGAATAACCAAGACAAATCATACAAGTCCAATGAATCCAAATGTGCTTTAGCCTTTTGAGGTATACTATTTTTTTCTTAAGGGAGAGTAAATGGTAGGCAATGGCAGGGAGGAAAGGTCACCTCTTAAAAGGACTGGGGTCAGAGAGAGAGCAATGGTGAAAGAACTCTGAGTGAAGGAAGGAAAAACAGGTACTGTTCCCTTGTTTTCCCAGAAAGGGAAACCTGGGAATACCAGGCTACATCTGAAGCATGGCACATGCATTCAGTAAGTCACTGCAAAAATGCCTGCACTGTTTCCCATAAACCCCCTCACACATAAAGCCCACACAAGCCACTGTATGTGTCCTCTCCAGCTGTTCCCTGACTCCAAACAGTTTGCAAATATGAAAAAACCAGTTATTCTGGAACCCCATTAAGTTAGCGCAGGGGACTACGTTCCACCCTCCCTGACCACACCCCCCATACTAATGAAAAACAATTTCAATCCCTTTCAGGCAACTCAGCCACCTGAAAGCAGGTGCTGCATACAAACAAAATCAGACAATATTGCTCTTGGTGAACCATGGTGAGAAGAAATTGACAAACTTACCCAATTTGACAAAAAAAAAGAAGTTATTCACCTCAGTTATTGACTTATGCTATTGTTACAAGTCTAAATACAAGTCTAATCTCCTCTTTCTGTTGTCCCTGCATACATCCCACCTTTCTCTCTCTCAGAGTTCACCCATGCTTTGTTCAGGACAAAGAATATTCCTGAAACTATTTTATTAATAAAGGAAGAGGCTGTACAGGGTGGACGGGAATTTCCCTTTCAGATATTATTGAAAATAGTCTGGACAAGTATTTCAGTAGAAAAAACTAGGCACAGATGACCTGGTCCTGCAACGGAAGAATGTCTTTTTAGCTATTTGGTCAGTTGGATTTCTGTCCTTTCTTCCTCCTTAAAATCTCTGAGTGGTTTGAATTTAAAATAAAGTTTATTATTAAAACATCATTCTTTTAAATATGTGGCAACGAAGTATTTGAGGAAAACATGAAACAAGCCTCCTTTATGTTGCCCTATTTTGGCAGCAAAAGTGTTCCTTAGAGAAATCTCTCTTTCATTCCACGATAGCTGACATGATAGATACATTTGTTAGGAAACATGAATATGCCAAACTTGAGATTAAAGATCTTGTCAAAAAAAGTGACAGCATATTTTGTTTGCCTGAGGTTTTTTGTTTGTTTTCAGAGGGAAGGGATTTAGCTACACAGGCAAAATGCTTCAGAGCCAATTACATTAAATAGTAAGACTAATCATTATCAAACACTCTCCAAAGTGAATTTGCTTGTCTGAATTATCTTTACATAGTATGAAACTAGAGACAGAAAGAAAGGAAGGGAAGGAAGGTTGAAAAGTCAAAGACAGAAAGAGGAGAATGGGAAGGAGAGAGAGCAAAAGATGGGGACAACTCGATAGATTCTCTAGAGGCAGTTGGCTTCAGCATAACGGGAAGTCAAGCCAATCCTGAAAAGCCCAGCGAAACCCATGACTTAAAGTTCATGGGTATAATTTGCCCAAAAAAGAGCAAATTAATACATTTTACATCTACAAATTCATTACTCAAAAAGTCTCCATTTTTAACAGTGGTATTTGATGCACAAGACTTTCACAGAGCAGTGCTGTAGATCCCTGCAATTTGGCTCACAACTTCAGAGGTATAAGAAGCTAAATTTTGCCTGGAAATGTACTGATAGAGTGAAAATATGCATTGCCTATGGGAAATATCACTTAACCACAAGGCAGACAGACTTTACTCTAGTTGCAGTTTCCAGATTTTGCTTCAATCTGTAGCACTTTGCAGAATCCAAACTTGAGGTGACAAAAGCATCATAAAAGTGTTGAAAAAGTGACAAAAAGGAAAGGGCTGTAACATTCACACCTACTACTATCTGTATTTGCAAAAAAAGCAGCAAGAAACTCAAGATCACAAGGCTGGGAATTTGAATAATAAACAACTAGGACATGTCCTCACTTTGGTAAACTAACAACACAACTTCAGGTTTTAATAAAATCTTTAACGTTTGGGGCATGAAATCCACCATATTTGCAATTTCTTTCTCTCTCTAAACAAATGCTATATATATTTTAGCTATATATAGATACACATTGTTGGAACTAGATGATCTTTAAGGTCTCTTCCAACCCAAACCATTCTGTGATTCTATGCTATATACGTATGCATAAAAAACATATAAAAATGCACTCATGTATGGAAAAATAAAACCAAAATTTAAAACTGCTGTAAAATGAAATGATAAAAGTAGTTCTGAAAGCTGGAGGCTAAAGCATGTCTAAATATGCTCAAAGACAGTGCGAGTAACAATTTTTGAAAGCAAAGCACTTATGTATACTGTATAAAGTACACAGAAAATTGCACTGTTGCTTTAAGCAAGACAAGTAAGGCATTAGAAAAAGATGAGCTGCAGCAACAGGGTAAACTGCACAGAATTCCCTTTCACAACATCCTGTCTAGGCTTGGCTTAGACAGCCCTTGTAAGTACAGCTTGCTAAAGAAAGTTACACTGCAAACTCCAGTGCAGGCATAAACCTAAAGCTCATAGCTTTAAGAGAGGTATGAGTATTAATAGAAGTATTTTAAGAGCTTTAAGAAAAGTATGGGTAAGCCAGGAGTTACAACATCATACAGAACAGCCAAGCCATGTTACTCAGTAATTTAAAATTCATTTGTAATGAATTAATTCATACAATTATTGAATCATTCGGCTTCTAACACAGTAGGCCAATACTGATGCATTCAACCTTGAATAACTATGATTATTTCACTAACTAAAAGTACTTTTCTCTCAAATATACTATAAGAAAACAACTGCAGTGTACTAGTGAGCACTTGAAGAAATCTTTTTAGTCATTACTGTTTTAAATAATTTTGTGAAGAGTATTATTTTTTACCTATGGATGAAAGCCACATTTAGTAAATATAATTATTGGTATTTTTATTCATTATACAGTGCTAGAAAGTTATTTATTAGTACTTAAAAGTTTCTTCTCTGTTTCACTAAGATTCTTAAGCATTTCTTGCATCAATCCTTACATTAGTTATACCGTGGGCCAAAGAAAAATTATGCTTTATTTATGGTTCCTACACCTGTTAGGAGGAACAGCAGCACCAGAACAGAGATTAAACAATTCCTGCAAAATGCAAAAATATATCAATTACATCTGTAAGCTTCTTGTAACCAGAACACTACTGTTTTTATTTATGAGTCACTTAAGTTTGGCATTCCCTTGGACAGTCAGGATTACTGTTTCCAAGATCCCATGCCTCTTCTGGCTTTTATTTCAATATTCTGAGTGAGATTTCAAAAGAAATAGAGCTGAGTGCCAAATCAGAAGTGGCTGCCACTGAAGCTGGCTGCTTACCAGCAGCTTTTGGGACAGTTCTCTGCAAAGCAAAATCTGTGTGATTTGCATCTCTGTCTCTGGCCCTTTCTTATATACATCTCTTGACAGCTAGAACCAATTCTCAAACACAGGTGTCATCCTTCCAGCCTTGTCTCCAAATCCTTTCTTTGAACACAGATTTTTTTCTGAGACCATCCACGCTGAATTCTCTTCTCACGTAACTGTTGACTATTGTTTTTAGACTGGTCTCAAACAAATGTGAGATGAAATGATAAACATGAAACTACCAATGAGTGTGTTCATTGTCACCTTTTCACACACAGATTTACATTTCTGCATGGGACAACTATCTTTGTATTAGTTTGTAAATCACCTGGCAGTGTATGATATCTATTGATCTTATTTATATAGCAATAATGAAGAAATTACACAGAGAATACTATCACACTTTGCATAATTTCTATTTCTTAAAAACTGTAAATGTATTACAGAAAGTGTCTCATCTTATCTCTCCCTCCATAAAAATGTTTTCAATTTTTATGTCACTTTATCTTTAATGATGCTAGTTTTTATTTTCCTTAAGTGTCCCAATGATGTAACTTTATTACATAAAATTGCAAAAAAGAGTGTGAATTTTAAAAAATCAAATCATCCACAATCTGTACCTTGGCCAAAAGGAAAACTGGGTCTATATACAATGTCACTGAATGTTTTGCTTGGGTTTTGCATTTAGGTATAAAAAATTAATGAGTTATTTCTGAAAAATTTACTTCTGTTTATCAGAAACTGCAAGTCTCTCAGTCGTTATTCCAGTTACTACTGAGCCAACAGATCGCTCTGGTCAGGAAGCCACGTGTGCCTCTAACCCCAGGGCGAAGTGAAACCATTTGACACAATGATTCAGTATTTACCAATCAACCCTACGGAGTCACGAACTCTACCTGGCAACAAAATTATTTGAAATAAAGATGGGGTCATTCTGGCTGGCAAGGACCAAAGCTGCAGTCCTCTATAACCCAAATAAAATTTTACTTTGCCTGTGTTAAAATGTTCATGACGGGTCTACTAAGGAAAACAGACAACACAGAATAAGAAACCCTTAATAGTGTACTGCATTAATAGATCTCATCTCACCAATCACTAACAAAGCAGTCTTATGCTGCAATGTCTGATTTCCACCAAGGAAAGTAAAATTAGAACAATTTCCTCTGGGTGCAAAAAAACCTAGTAGCAAGAAGAAGCAATAACTCAACACACTCAAGAGTGGCAGCCATAACTGGAGAGCAAAGGCTGTGCTGTGAGAAACAAACTCATAAGCACCATGTATCTTAAACCTACTAAGGTTAAAATAATCAGAAGTCAGATAGAAAAAGAGTCAGCTTTAAGAGCTGAAAACACAGCAGCTGACTGGCTTTTGATCTTTGTTTGTAGGTCAGACTATGATTAGGATAAAGTCTACACCCTGTTTTGCATTTTGTGAGGAAGCCATGAGGAACACCAGAGAAGATACCTTGGGAGGGCATACACATCTAGTCAGTGAGAACTGCTGTTAACTGAGATTTTGAGCTTTAGGGAAAGAAAAATAAGGAAGTCAGCTAGATAAGGATCTGAGTTTTTCAGCCTGCCTTACTGTACTTTAGAAGACAGTGCCCAACTGGGTGGCAGCCTTTGAGGAAGGCTACTGCTGCTACTCGACATCTGTAGCTGCTCCTCTAAGTGTCTCCTCAGTTTTCTGTCTTTGGCAGTTTTCTCCAGGATTTAGTCACAGTAAGAACTTGATCACTTCTAAAGGCTTCCTATTTTTACAGACTACTTTTTAGACTGACTGTGATAAAACTGACCTTATAAATTACTATTTTCCACTACCCAGTCAGATGCTCTTCTACTGAAATCAGGGGCACTTCAAGTCACTTGGTCCCCTTGCTTCTGTATAAACATGCCCACTAAGCCCTGTGAGATCATATTCTTCATATATTATTCTCCTTCATCTAATCAAGAGCTCCCTTCAGTTTTTCATATTCCAAGGGACTTGAAAGGTGATCAAGACTCACAACCACACAAAATAACTAATCTAGAAAGGACCTGTAAGAACCAATTCAGCAGCTGAGTGCAATGACAACAAAGCAACTGGAAAAACACCAATGCTCCCACTTGGTAGATCCAAATACTGCATGGATCATTCACCACATACCACGAAAGGAAAACATTCAACACTATATCACAAGCAGTATCTCCCACAAGTAGCATTCATGTCTCATATTGTAAAACTGTCAAAGTGTTCAATTTACAACATTGCAGGTGTTTACTATTCAATTTTACATATTTAGTATAATGTAGGATGAGATTCATCTTCTCAGCTCTGACGATCTACAGTGCAGACAACTAGAGCTGATTCAGTTCTCTTAAATTCCCTTTAAAATCAATGGGAAGAAACAGGTACTTCTGGTACATATTTAATTTAAAATACTTTATGGTCACCTTCACAATACATGAATAGTGGTGTTGCCTTCACTAATCATTCTGACTAGATTTATTATCTATGTCTCTATTGACTATAAAGGAGACCTAGTATGAATAATTCCAGTGGAGACATACTTACATATCTGAATAAAATTAATCTTAAATAGAAGTATATTTGAAATATTTATCTGTATAATTGCTGATAATTAAAAACAAGCTTGCTTTTTGTTGTTCAAAGAGAATGATTTAGACTATGATATTCTAATAAATTATTCAGATGAAGTAATATATCATATATTTTAAGTTATTAAACCAGAACAGTTTTGGTATGTGGAAGAAAGGGAATATAGTTTGGTGGTTATCTTTTATATTAAAATCAGAAGCCAAAACTTTAAAAACTACTTTTAAGAAAGAAGCTTAGGCATCTGTTATGCCTTCATAATTTTTCTTTAAAATGAGATTTAAAATTGACTGGAAAACACTAAGCAAAGGTAATAATTTAAAGAATTACCATGAAGAACCAAAAAAAAGGAGAAAAAAAAAGACTCTTCCAGTCTTGGATGTTGAAAACATCCATACATTTGATACAAATTTCCTTACACTGGGATCCTGCAGTTTTGGTTAATAACCCCACATTTTCCCATTTGCCCTTATTAGACAAAGAGCTGTTATGAACCTTATTATTTTTCTGTTGCTCACATTTCTATCAGAAATACTGTTAGGAAAGCAATTTAAAGAGGAACACCAGACTTACTGTCAAAGAATTGAATAGACGTTCAGAAATTTGATAAAGAAAATCTTTCTGAAGATTTCAGTATCAATGATTTAGGTCTATTTGGATCTCAAAGTTTAAATATTTACAGAACTTCTATCTGTCAAAACAGGGAAGTAGCCTCTTTTTGATTTCCATCTCCAGAAAAAACAGTATCTAAAATTCACAGCAGCTTCAACTTTACTAGAAAACAAGCAACTACAGCATTTCTCTAAAGCCAGATGATCTGCAAAGAACAGGGTTTTCTTCAATACTTTTCCTTAACATATATTTTTGCAGCATAAAAATCCTCTAATACCCTCTGAGCTTCAGAGAAATCTTGTTCTGAGAAACAGTCTACACACATGTCCCTCAAAATCATCGAAAACTAATTTTCAACAGGACTGCAAATGGATTAAAAGCCAACAAAACCTGGCACAGGGAGAGACATTCCTGAATGTGCTGTGACGAATGCAACATTCCCTCTGAGGTCAACAAGTTTTCTGGCAAATTCACTCCCCGTAACATACTGGTAATATCAACACACTTTTTTTTTTTTTAGTGCATTACAATTGTTTAGAGCAGTCCTTATTGAAACCCCTTAAACAGCCAGAAGAGAAAGGGATTGTAGCTGAAATTCCACAAGATGCATATTTATTTCAGCCTAGAAGAAACCACCACTATTCTGAAGTTCTGTCATTCTTCTGAAGTGAAATATACTTCCCAAATTGTAGCAATGAAACAACAGATACTTCCAATAAACAAATCCCAGGCACATATACCAATATTTCTCTCTGACGAGCTTAGCTATGCCTTCATTGCCAGAGCTGCTTTACCACTATTACTGAATGGCAGACATCAAGAATGTTAAAAGTGGGTTTGGGTTCGTTTTTATCCCCCCTTTATTTTCAGCAATCGCCTCAACTTCCAGAATCTCTGTAACAAAAAAGTCTTGCTTTTCTTGTTCTAGAAGAAAAATCAACTTCACAAACCTGTCTTGTTTCCCCAGAGTTCCATGTTTCTGTCACCTCTTCCTCCCCCCTCTTCAGGCCAGGACCAGCAGCAACTGCTACAACAATCCACTTTTGGCTTGAATACTCAAGAAGTGCTCAGATGTAGCAGTATGAAACACACAATGAGGAAAATCTGTCACTGATCCAAAAAGCTTCCCAGCAAAGCTGCAAAACTGAAAGTCACACCACATATATTGCAAAATGACAGTTTATCTAAGGGGTTTTTTCTCCTTTCAACGTCAAGCAAGTCCTCGTGATTTCCAGTCACTCCATCTCAACCAGCCTCTGGAAAGTCTGTTCTCTTGTCATAGCTCAGAAGTGGTTCACCAACAGCCAGACTCTAATGAGTAACTTTCCACATTGATAGCAATTCTTTCAAACTAAGCAGTCAGATGGTCTAAAATGTACATTAGGCAAAAAAAAAAGAAGCCTGAGGGCATCAGATGTGCTTCATCATCTGAAGACTGCATTTTCTAAAGAAAACATGGTTCCAGTGTGCTTTGTCTGTAATATCTTTATATACATTTAGGGAGTGAAATTTACACTATCTTCTTGAATATGAATCTTCTGTCAAGACCTTTATTCATAGGGAAATATGATAAATGTTTGTAGTGGAATGAGACCAATGTGCGTGTTGTACAAAGTTCTCAAAATCCATATGTGGGTGCTTCATGAAATGCTCCAGTGTGGGTTCTTCCACAGGGTACAGTCCCTCAGAAACACCCAGCTGCAGTGTGGGTTCCCCACAGGGTCACAGGTCCTGCCAGAAATCCTGCATCTGTATGGGCTCCTCTCCACAGGCCATGCAGCTCCTGCCAGGAGCCTGATCCAGTATGGGCTCTCCATGGGCTGCAGGCTCCTTCAGGGCACATCCACCTGTTCTGGTGAGGGGTCTTCTGGGGCTGTGGGTGGATCTCTGCTCTCCGTGGATGTTCAGGGGCTGTGGGAGGACATCCCGCCTCAACACGGTGTGCACCAGGGGCTGCAGGGGAATCTCTGCTCCAGCGCCTGGAGCATCTCCTCCCCTTCCTTCCCTGGCCTGTGTCTCTGCAGGGCTGTTTCCCTCATACATTTTTTTCGCTCCTCTCTCACAGATGCTGTGCAGGATTTTTCATCCTTTCCTAAGTATGTAATCACAGAGGTACCAGCAGCATCACTGACAGCCTCAGCTTTGGCCAGTGGTGGGGCTGGTTTGGAGCTGGCAGAAGCCACTTGTGCCTGGTGTGGGGCACACTGATCTCTTCTCACAGATGCCACCCCCACAGCCCCCTGCTACCAAAACCTTGCCCCATGAACCCAGTACAATGTCCTTCTGTCAACTCCTCCTGACAGGTGTCACAGCTAGGGGCTGAGGGCTATCCTGTGACAGCCATGGAGCAGGGGCTCCTCTCTCTTGATGAGCTCACTGGCCTGAGATCAAGTATTTGAAAATTCTTGTTTGTGCTAAATGGCCATGGTCAGCAATTTTTGGTTTTTAAACATTAAATACTATGTTAAAACAAACCGGTATGTCAGGTAAACATTATTCAGGGCTGCAGACCAAGTTATACATTAATGGAATGTCAACTATGTTCTGTTTTTGATTTCAACATTCCTAGTATACTAAAGTATTCTATGATACCTATTAAAATGATCAAGTAACAATCCTAGCATTTTAACAAAATCTTGCTGAATCTTGTGAAAAGGAATTACCAGCAAATTTTAAAATTTTTACATCTTGATACAGTTTCTGGGCTGTAAATGCTGGATGAAAAGTGCAGCAGCCAGATGACTCAGATATTTGCTGCGTAACAACTGTGCAACTTGAAATCATTGAGAAATTTTTGTTGGATTAAGTTTCTGCCAGTAGACTTCATACTGGATTAAACCAAGTTTGTCCAGGTTGGGAGTTTTGCTTTGTGACCCTTTCACCTCTTCTCCAGTTTCTTGTTTTTTCCCATCTGAGATCATTGGAGCAGGATGTCCCTAGCTCCCTTTCACTGCGAACTCGGTGCCTGTTGCTTTCACAGTGCCTCTGGACAGTCACACAAGCCATACATGTACAAACAGGGAATCTGTCCCTTTGCCTCAGCATTGCCATATAGGATATTTTTAAACATCCCAGAATAGCTCTCTCAATGCATTCTGTAATGCAAAAGGTGTACCAACAACTGCATCACACTACTCTATTTTGAGAAAAATCTCACACAGTAAAACTGTAAGCATGTGTCAGTTCATATCCACCTACAAAAATACAAATCTCAGCCTATAAAGAAAAATTGAATTATATGGCATGCATGCAAGTAAATGCTAGAGCTTGTAGTTACTGTTGCTACAGATTCCCCAATATTTAAAATGTTTTATGAAGAGATAAACATAAAATATTATACTACTATAGACATCTCATAATTGTAAATTTTTCTCAAAATACAAAGAGATTTAAATTAATTTACTTTTTGGTACTGAAATTTATCACTGAATCAAAGCATTCCTTTTAATAATCAACTTATTTAACCCCTGCCATATCCAGGACTTTCTGCATCAAAAAGAAGAGGCTTAACTCCAAAGCACTTGTGCCCTTTCTTCTATCATCTTAGCAAATAGACACACAGTAAGGCTTGTATTTATTCACGTTTACTACTTTGTTCAGACAAAAAGGCTACATTTATGTGCAGCACATCTGTCCTGGGTTGACTAT
>VZTZ01003636.1:0-15987 GCA_013400955.1 Drymodes brunneopygia | reverse complement strand
TTCTTGAAAGCTTGCTTTATCCTGAGAAACAGCTACAGATTTTTCAAATCTCTGAAATAGTGTTCCAAATGTTCTTAAACACAGGTGTCTATTTTAATATAGTTCCAAAGAGAATATTTACTGAAAGCTTGTGATTCTTTGTGTTGCTTCATTTCTTCTACCTATGTGAGGAAACCCAAGTTTTCAAGTAGCTATGTCTGTTCTTTGTGTGCATGCATGCACACACGTGTGCGTGTTAAAACTGCAAATTGTGCAGAAAGCATTAAGAAAAGACACAGTAACGGGTTAATCATCATCTAAAACTGTGTGTGGGAGGCTAAATAATTCATTTGAAATATAGCTCACTTCTCACCCACTCACAAAGGTGTTACTGAAAGACTTCTCTTTCATACTTGGGAACAAAACAAGGCTTATTTTTTGGCTTTTATAAGAAATGCTAAAACCAAGGTGAGAACTCATCTTCTCAAATACACAGAGAGTTCCCACAAGCATTTATGCAACATCTGCTGCTGTGGACTGAGGCTAGTAAATAGCAATGTTAATAAGGACTAAAATTACAATATTGCTAATAATACAAAGTAATAATATGAAGCCCTGTTAGGGCATCACAAGTGTATAACCTAAGGCAAAACCTGCTTTTCATCTGGAGAGGCAGAAAGAAGATAGTCACCTTTTAACAGCAGTATATGTCATACTTTGTAGAATTTCTGCTTTTCTCCTGCAATTTGATTCTATAAATATACTGTATTCATTTGTTCTATGTGTATTGCTCTATACCTCAGAATGGATGCTGTGATCCAAAAGACATGTATGAAGCATCACTGAACTGATTGCAGAACCACACGATTTAAGTCAGAATATGCTGGATGTGAAGACCTTGTTTTCATTAACACGCTGAGCTTTTCTGTCAAAGTAGCTACTACTGAATATCCTGCTTTAATAAAAAGTACGCACTATTCTCTATTTACAGAATTTTATTGTTTCCAAATTGCTGCTGCTAGAAAACAAAAGCTTATAAATATTTTCTATTCCTGTGTCATAAAGTTCTCACTCAAATACATTTGAAAGGGAGCATCTTACATAGGTTTTGCTTTTCAGGTAAATATATATCACAGACAATATGAAGCATGACTATTGTCCTGTTTTTTCCATCCTCTTTTATTGTTTTTAGGTGTTTCTAGTTTTTTAAAAACCATGATATTCAGAAAATATAGGAAAACAAATTCTATAGCTGGTGGCTTTACTATTTTAGAATTGCATTGATAAATTCAGAATACTTCTGACACAGGGGAGGTATGCTTAGCCTTCAAATTTAGGGAAGTGCTAATTTAACGACATGGAAAAACAACCCTGAGGCANATAAAGGGCCAGAATTCCTTAGACAACAGTTAAAACCCCAGGGATAAAGCAGTCGAGCATCACTTCCTGCTTAAGATAGATGACATTAGTGTCCAATGAGAACAGACCTAGACACAGGGAAAATGCAGACCAGATCCTGAGATCTAGATGTGAAGGCACCCCATGAGCTGCACTTGTTATATGTCCACAAAACAATACATAAATCTGTAGTGCCGCCTGTTCGGGGGAAAAAAAAAAGCCCTATATAAACCAGTTTATAATTTTTTACAGTTTCTCATTGCAGCTGGTGATTGCTAAAATCGATGATCTCATAGTCTGCTGTGTGGCTGCCAGATAGCTTGCATGCAGATAGATGCCTTTGTGCTGCAGACCATAGAAACCTGCATAAAATTGGCCTTCTTTCCTTAATAGAGCTGCATGAACAAAGATGATTTTGTTGCTGACCAAGAACTGAAAGCTTTGTTTTATAAGACTCTCTGAATGTATTGCACTTTGCCAAAGGAAAAGGTTCTCTATTAAAAAGAAGAAAGAAAAAGGGGTAGAGATGCATAAAAAGAGAGAGAGAGAAAGAAGGAAAGAAAGAGACAGAAAGAAAGAAAAGAGAAAGAAAAAGAAAAAAGCAGAAACCAGACAAAGTGTGTGCACTTCTGTGGTGAATATATGTGAGTAAAGTGGGCTGAAACCTTTTTTTTTAATTGAATAGTGGTCACATTTCTTGAGCTGAATAAAAATGAAAGCAAAAGGAACTTTAATTAATGGGATGCCTTTTGATTTGTAGAGCAAAACTGCCAGAGCAGATGTACCAGCAAAGAGGATTAGATTGTCCCTTCTCTGATGCACTGAAAATTTCTTTTTCCCCTTGTAGTAACCCCCATTGAGGAGAGGCTGTCTTTAGTGTCTAAAATTCAGCACTGCTAAAGAAACTGTTGTATTTGGGTACAATGGGCAGCTCTCACAAGGCTAGACAGAATATGTGAGGAGAGAGCTAATATTCCTTTAAATCCAAGGTTGATTCCACTAGCATATTTAGAAAAGCCTAAATAAAAGAGAATTTCTAAGTCTGAGTTCTTTCAAATCTCATCAAATATGTATTAAAGTGAATCTGAAGCAGTCATGATGAATGTTCATCCTTTCTAAAAGGCTGAAGTAACTTAAAGAAAGAATCTTGAATTTGTTTTTAATTTATATTAGTTCATCAATTCACTTATTTCTGAGATCTTTGGCTTAAGTTCACATTTGAGCAAAGTGGAATCATGAAGTGTGAATGCAACTGATGAATTTATAGGTCTGATAAATAAATTCCTGTGGTATTTGATTTTTAAATATTTTAAATGGTGTTTTTAAAAGAAGAAAAACAGATCTCCATTTCTATTTATTTAACTTCCTTTGCAACAGCTGTGAAATAAGGTGTATATTAAAAATTCTTTTTATCTAGTGCTTGCTTAGGTTCATTTTGAATTTCTTCTGTATTGAGAAAAAGCAAAAAAAATCCAAACAGATGGCATTGGAAATACATAACTGGCTCAGTCATGGACAGGCTAAGGTGGTCAATGTACAGAAGCCTAATTTATCCAAAGAGAAACTAAATGGCTGCAGGAATCAAAATAACTACTTAAATGTTTTTTTTCGTATGTTGTATTCCACCTATAAACAACACATATTTACGAAAGCAAAGGTGTGCACAAAAAGGAGGGGAAATTATGCATTTTTCAGGCTACAGTGCTTATTTCTTGTCTTTTTAGATCACTCCTGAAATGGAACAGGCACACAGGGCTTCAGTTTACATTTTCCTTCCTTTCCAAGGGAGAGTAACCCTGGCCTATGTCTATTGCTGCCTTAGTCCAAGGCTGACCTTGATGTAAGCTTCCATGAGAATGTGTCCCAAGTCACGGTCCTGTTACTTGGTTGGGTAAGTGATAAAAATTACTTTCAATACACCATTTCCATCATGTTTACTTGCCCAGAACAGTTTCTACTGCCAAATGTCAGGCAAAAATCAAAGCCTCGATGTTTCCTTCTGTTAAAAAAGGCTGCTTCTGGTTCAGAACTTGGCCACGCATTGCCCTCCCACTGGGTAAGTTACTACATTGTTTAGACTATGATCCTGACAAGTTCAAGTCTTGAGGAAACATTTGAAATGTGTTTTTTCTTCTTGCAAATCACACTATAGATGATACTTGGCATAACACTCCTGCTGCTACTGTAGTTCAGAAGCTTTATATTGGCATCAAAATTATGTTCAGCACCAGAGACCTATACCTCAACAGTGCACACATCATTGCCAAGGAATCAGGACTTTTATTTAGCCAACTGTAAATCTTGTGGAACACAAATCAAAACAAAGCTATCAAGTTCTTGTACCAAACTCTCCAACATGAAGACTCTGGATGGGATCCTGTGATGGTATGACCAGCATACCATTGGACAACTCATCTCAAGGAAAGGGCTCACCAATACCAGCTGTTTCCCACGTGTGCCTAGTTAATCTACAGTCCTTTCTTCCATGCTTATTTTACACAAAAACAGTGGGTAAAAATAAGCACATGGCTATTTGCCAGCAATGCACTGCTCTTCCCTTCCCAGCAGGAAATTGCTTGGTCGTTGACCAATGGTTGACCCTTAGATCCAGCTTTGATATGCAGGGGAAAGAAAATAAAAAGGCAGGAGCTTAAAAGTGTTACCTTTTGTCAAAAAAACACATGAGTATTCTACAAAAATTTTATGTCCTCTGGAAAACTGATCCCTAGACTGTTCATTCTAAAACTAATCAGGTGATTGCAGCACAGACATTTCACCACCCTGTAACAGAAATCCAAGATGGGCAGAGACAGGGATTGCAGTTCATATAGTGCACAGTGGCAAAGAACAAATAGGTACTCATTTTAAGGTGTTAATAACATAATTAGTAACAAAATTGTAGCTGTGAAGTGATGCTGTACTAAGACTGTGATAATGATGAGAAGCAGAAAGTTCAGTCAGGCACTGAATTTTCTTTTTCCATAGAATTTGCTATATGTCAACGATTCTGTTCTAGTTTATTCCTGTTTCATTTTGAGTATGAATTTTCATGTACAATTTTATGGTCAATGCTTCAAATTTTATTTTAATGCAGTATATACTATTCATGGACATAAATTGGCAATAAAATTGTGCTTTTGTTTGTTTAACTGTAAGTATAACATTTATTAGGAAGGAAGATATAGCTTTATGATATTCAACTATTGAAAGACCGACAAAACATGTCCTCCTTTATACTGGTATTTTTATATCTATAGTGACAGAACTAAACTCAGCAACTTGGGCTTGTGCATGGAAATTGAATTTGAAACAGAATGTAATGTGAATGAGTTTATCACAGTCACATTTCTATAACAGCATTACAAGCACTTTACTTGCACTTGCTGTGTAATGAAATTATTCAGCCTGTGTTGTTAAATTACATTCATGTCTACATATGCAAAGATCTGATTCTTTTTCTTCTTTTTTTTTAAATTCTAGAACAGAGTTAACATGGAGCCAGTTAAGTCAATGCTTACGTGTGAAGCACTACACTAATTCTTTGTTCCTTGTACATTTTAGTTTTTAAATATATCTTCCTGGGTTTGTAACAAATGCACTGCTCTAGTCCAATACCTTAGCTTTGCTATCATTTTTTTTTTTAATGTACAGCATTATACACTATACTTAGACAAAGTAAGATAAGGCAATGAATTAACTTTCTACCAATAAGTTAATACAGTATCTAGTGATAGAGTAGTGCACCCTCTTCATGTTCTCATCTGTGTTTCTCCAATTAATGTTGCCCATTTGTAGTCTAAGTACTAAGGAAGATTTATTCTCCTTTAAACATTGCTCAAAATCTTGTCTTATTTTGTTTCTTTATATTCAGCCTCATCCCAGTGTTATTGCCAGCACATCTCTATGAAGATTTCCAGAGATTTCAATTCACTCTGAAGTCCAAACCCCATACAGTTATAGTTCCATCATTTATCTAAAATACAGAATATTCTAATTGATTCTGAAATTACTCATTCTGCAATTCATGCCATAGCTGCTAATACGTAATATATCCTATTGTTTTTCTTTTGCTCCTCCCATCAAACACAGCTTTGCAGGTTTTGTGTTTATCACAAAACTAAGAAGGTTCTGTTTATCACAGAACTAAGAGGTAGGTAATTAGTGTGTTACATTGCTTGATTCAGACACTGTCCTTGATAATTCTTGTATCATGCCAGGAATCAAGAAAAAGTTGACCATTAGACCTGTACTAGAGGTGTTCTTGTCCCCTTACTCTGTGTGACATGATCATGATTAGCAAACTGAGACTACCCCTCTCCGGCTGCATAGTCTCAGCATGACCACTGGTAAGTGAAGAGACATCAAACAGACATGGAAATGTGCATCCATGGAAAAAATGTCTATTGGTCTGGCTATGTCTTTCAAATCAATTTGCAAAGCACAGCCAAGCCCCATGAACAACGAGGTATCTGAGGCAGGGCTACAAAAGCAGTTCTTGAAGGCTGCTGTCCTCAGTTGCTTAGGTAGAGTGGGACAAACAAGGAGTATACTATGAAGAAGGAGAGAAGATGTGGGCAGAAATTCCCAGGTAAAGGCTGAGGCAGAAGTAATAAATGAGAGAGTGAAGGTGTTTTACCACAAGAAAGAAAAACAAAGCAGATGGGAGAAAGTTCAGAGATCCACTTGTGTTGCTATGTGATAACAAGACACAGAGGAACAATGTGAAGCTCTTTGCCGCGCACAGCTCCTCTCAAATACTGCAATAGGAGGGCTAACATACTGCTTGGATACAGAGTGTATTCCATTGCCCTTTTTAATGTTCAACAAACCCGACTGAGGCATGTAATTCAGGCATAGATGCACTTCCTCTTTGGGCACCTGCCAACAGCAGAAGGGAGCAGAAGAGGAACACCTGAAAGGGGAAGGGCTCTGTCCTTCTACCCAGAGAACATCATTTTTGCTTGCCTTCTGCACACTGCACAGCCCTTTGCACCATGCAGCCTCAAGGCAGCCGAGTACACTGGTATCCAGGGCACCACAGCACTGGGGGCTGGTCACACTGCAATAGGGTCTGAATGAAATCAAACCTTCCTCAGATAATGAAGACTTGGATTCAGGGCTGCCTGCTTCCAAGAACAAATGGCAGTGTATGACGCAGAGGACATGATGGCTGGTTGAGGTTCATGGTGGGAAACAGTTACCTGTCACCTCAGCATGAGGGTAGGTGAGTGTCAAGAAGGTTTTCACAAGCTTTGCTTCAATGATATGTCTAGGAAGATTAGTGTTTAAGGGGCTAGGTCGCTAGCTAAGCTGAAAAGATGTTACCCTGTTTCCTATGTCTTTCACAAATTACATTTTATTTCTATTTATCACAAGATCCAATTCTGACAACTTAGGTGCCATTGCATAATCCCCTTGAATTATGAACAAATCCATCAAAATCAGTTGAATTTGCTCCTACACTGAGGTTGAATTCAATATAACCCAGAGTAACAGAGTCATAGTCTTCAAGAAAATATGATTCACTGAGTTACCCACCTCCCAAATAAAGTCAAACAAACAAACAAACAAACAAAAACAAAAACAGAACCACTCACTGATCATAGATTTTCTGTTATCGAATCTTCTTCTTTTTAAAGGTCAATTATTCTGTAAAATGCGTCTTAAAAGAACTCTGTCATTTTCAAAATTTGCAGTTGCCATAAGGCTACTTTATATCTCCACATGAAAGGTCAAGACAGATTCTAAATTGGTATCAATTGGCAAAAATCCATGTGCTTCCATGGAGCTGAATCTATTTACATCAAATGCTTTCCTGGCCTTCTGAGAATAAGATTTTATTGTTGTTATTATTATTATCATTTTAAAGGCTACCAAGACAGCAACATTTATGAATTTTTTTTTCCCTGGAACTTGTGTTTGTGAAAAAGAAAGCACCCCACTTTCTCTTTAGTAATTCTCTAATCAAATCTACATGGAGATAATTGCCTCTTTAAGAATGATTGGGTATATATTCTTGTTCTTGGAAGCATGAAAATTTTTCATCAAATACGATGGCATGAAATGTCCTTTATAACAGGCTCAATGGCTCTCACAACTAAATGTGACATTATATCATAGGAAAAAGTCCATAATGCTTCTCCAGCAGTGAATCAAAGAACAAACATATTATTATACACACAAAGCGTATCCTCAAGCTAAACCCTTGTCTCATGCTCAGTGCCTGAATTTGCTGCTATGCCCACATTGAAAGGAACAGAATTCAGAGTTGCATCACAACAGCCATGTTTTATCCAGAGCAGATCAATAGAATGTATGGCTGCTCCTTGGCTCCCACATACAGAGATTTTGGGATTTACCCCTACACTGTAGCCTCATGGTGTGCAGTAAAATGTCATTTACTCTGTCCAGCACTGACAGAACATGGAACTCTGTCCATGTTCCCTGTGGACTGAGCAGACCCTCACTGCCATGGCAGGATTCCTCCTGACAACAAATGAGTGTCTTGCTCTTAGGTTGAATTCAATGTTCAAAAGCAGGACAAATTAACACTGGGCTGCAATTGCAGGTGCTCACTTTTAGACAGACTACCAGTTTCTAGGCAACACAGTTACCCTTTTTGTTCAGAGGTACTGCTTTGTTAGGTGTAATTGTATATACTGTCTCCACTTCAATCAGAGACACCTAGTAAATTATACAGGGAAGCATTTCACAGAGAGAAACACTGGCACCCTGAGAAACTCCAGCTGTTACTCGGTGATATTTATTATTCATATGCCATCCCTGTTTTCTGTATGGGGCATTTTGCACTGCAACAAAGCAGAGCAAAGATCCTATCAGCTGATAACTTGAAACTCTGGATATAAAAGTTTAACTGTTCAATTCCATGCCCTTCAGACAGGTTGCTCTCTGCTTAGTGGTGTTTTTGTTGCTTGGTGAATAGTTCACAGTGCAGGATTAAATGAGCACAAGAAATTCTCTAGTCTAATAATAGGCTACATTTTTCTAATGGATATTCTTATATCTACACAGTAAATTCTCCTTTCTTCTAGAAAAGGACATAAGCATATGAGGTTGAGAAAAGTGTTACTTTCCACTGACAGCCAAAAGCATGTACCCATGTGTCTGATCCAGTTGTGTACAATTGGCAGGAGAAACGGGAGATCATTACAGCTCATTGCTATTTTTGTACAGGCAGCAAACATGGAAAGGAACAATAACAAAAAGGTAGAAGAATGAGACAAAAAAAATCAAATTCCCCTTTCTTTCATTCTTATCTCTGGCTGACTTCTGTTCTGGATGCTGTGGTACTAGAGAAAAGCTTGAAAGGCAAGAGACAGATCAATCCATCCATCTGCCCACAACACCCTGACATCACAGGTTTTAAACAGAAAAATAGATAGACAAAGACGAACCCAGGTGACCTCCAGCCTGTTTGATTTCATGGCACAGCATATTGAATGAACATTCCCAGCCCAGTTAAACAAATCATCTCTGATATTTCACTATTTTTATGTGCTTTATTGAAAACTGCACTTTTCAAAGATTGCACATTTGGTGACATCTTTTTGCCCACTGGTAAGGGCTTTGCAGACCAGCTAAGGATGAGTGTAAAGAAGAATCTTTCCCACCTACTGCAGAAAACGAGCGATGATTGATTAATAAAAACTTGCATCACTTCTTTATTAAGCTTTCAGGTCTGTGGAATAAAACCATTGGATTCATGATTAACAGCAAAAACACATAACATTCTCTTCAAAGAACAAAGTGATGTACTATTCAATAACACTGTGGATATTAGAAGAGTGGGCAGAGCTGTGGTGTGTGAGTGAGAATTATGGTGCCATATGGCAGCAAAGCCCACACAGAAACAGCAGCTGCAGCTGCTGGAAGGGACTGAGGAATAGTAAACCCTTATAAAAGCCCTGGAACAGAAAAATATTACAATTTTGGGAGGGTCCATGCCACTATAACTCTTCCTAGAGTTCTGAACATGGGTTAATTATCCCTGCTAGACACAGCAGTGGAGTGCTGCAGGGCCATAGGTGTAGTTTCCTGGTTATGACTCTTTTGATCCACAAGAACATCTCATCTCTCTTGGCCATGTTTCTGTCCTCTGCCCCTCTATCCTTCTTAAGATGTCTACTGTGCTCTTATGACAGGAAAATAACCTTGTAAAACGAGTTCTGTACTGAATCTGAAAGTTCTATATATATAGCTCTGCAATTAGGAGGTCATTTAGGTGTGGCACACAACCAGAAGCAGAGAAAGGAGCCTTGCGTCAGTTCTCAACCTCCACTCTTCAGCCCCTCCTGGCTGCACCTACTTGTGGTGAGGGGGAAAGTGAGATACATGCAGATCAAACATTAAAAAACAGCATTTTACCAGATAGTTGCTCGACCCAAATAAACATTGTAATAGCTTCTGTGATAAGTACATAAAGACATATTACATTTCTATCACCCTAGAAGGACAAAACAGAGGGAAACACTATGGTAATTAAAACACAACCCCTTTCAAAAGCAACATTTTAGCTATGACTTCCTGTCTGAATGTTCCCAAACCTTTCAGAAAAGCAGCTTATCTTCAAGAGAATTTTCATCAAAGGCTAATCCATTGAAACACTGAATAAGTAGCTCCTCTGCTTAATTAACCTCATCATAATATGCTAATCAATAGTAAATAATTGTTTTTTAATGGTTACCACTCGATAAAGCCTTTAATTACCCACAGTCTTCCTGTAAATCATCAACATCTCCAAGCAAGCAGTAATATACTCAGTAATAGCTCTAAAGCTTCATAAAAATCCTTGGTGATTTGAGTATCTAAACCAAGAAACTCAGTCTTGTCTCTCCAAAGTCAGATTAGCATACTTGGATAACCAGACTAGAGATGAGGATAAAGGCAGGTTTCACCTAAATTTACCAGCAGAATTTGACTTTTACATAGCTGTTTTTCTCTTTTGCTTAAAAAGTGCATTTCATTTGTGTTGAAAAAATTCATGTCCCCGTTTCATTTTGCATGTAGTACATATGGGAAAAGGCTTCCATGTGGCAGCAGTGATCTTAACAGATGCTCCCCTTTGGGCAAATGGGCTTTTAATGGAAAAAGTGCTGAGCAAGATGCCAGTACCTTGTTTCAATGGAGCAAAATCATTCTGAAATGAAAGTTTAGTTTCTCTCCAGTGTACTTTGTTTATGATGTCAGCTGTTAACTGTTATCCTTCATCACAAGCAATGTTCAAATTATAGGCATTCATATCAGACATGAAAACAGATAACTGGACCTTAAATCAGTTAATAAGTACAGTCCCTTAAATTGCCAACATAACCCATGAAATGGGAGATTATAACTGCAAGTTATTCTTCATCTGTCACTCTTAAGGGAAATGATTGTTGCTCTCTATATGGAGTCATCAGTCAGACTCATGGCTGCCTGATGAACTGTGATGATTTGAACCTAGGAAACATAAAGAGCCAAGTCATTCATTACTTTCTCTTGTACACCACTTGTAGACAAGGTGCCAGCTGCAGGAAAATCTCTCTCTGCCCCACACTTGAATTGCAATAGGCCTATTATTCAATGCCAGGCTATGGTTTCCTAACTTTTCCGGCATCAGTTTAACAGTAGCGTCAGCTGGGCATCATGCCATGTACATCAGCTATGCCTCATTTACCCTCCTGCTCCCAATTAGCTTGATCATGATGATAAAACCAGGAGAAAGACCTTTGGATAGAAGGCACATATTTATTTGGCCAACAGTCTGGTAAAAGGAAGGAAGGATGGGAAAGTCATAAAGGGGAGGAAGCATGGATTGTGATCTTGGCTGTTCTGCAAATGCTCTGCGTGACTGCCACTTCTCTCAGCTTTCTCTTATTCTTTCTCCCACAACTGGGATCATTCTTTGCTTTGCTCATGGGAGTTTTCTGAGCCACTCAGCACAGTGGCAAGACACAGAAATGACTATAAATGAAGGAGTCCAAGAACTTTAAATAACCCTGGTGTTCACAGATCTATAGTTTTCTTGCTGGTGTCTCTTAATCAAAAAAACTTTGCTGAATTTCATGTGATCATATTTTGTTTTCTGTGACTTTTAGGCTGTGAAGCTGCCATCTTGGTCATAATCCAAAAGCTGAATGTGGTTATCATGGGCAAAGGAGATAAACCTTCTGCTTTAAGACCTTTGTGCAAAATATAAGCCACAACAATACAGCTGTGAGAGAGAAAGCTCTTTGATTTACTCAGCAAGTAATGTTTGTGTGAGAAGTCAGGAGCAGACACCCCCACATCTGAGACACAAGCAGGGCTTACTGTATGCTGGACAGGAAAGGAGAATTTGCAATTCCCTGCTGTTGAACTCATGGCATTATATGGAAGTGGAAGAACAGATAATTTAAACGAGAAGATCCTGTATCTCCCTGTGATCCCAGTTCCAAGGCAGACAAGTTGAGGAAGAGGTGCCAAAAATCTCTCCAACAACTACAAAGAAAATCTTCACCTAGCAGTCTCCACAGCTTAAGTTTTCCTTCATTTTGGTCTTTTGGCCCATTTTCTCTGAAGTGTTGCTCATCCTCTAAAAAATACTTTCACCTGCATGATTCATGGTCTTCTGAAGCAAGATGTTATTTTTGAAGATAATGGAATCAAATTAATATTGTGTGAAGTCCTTCAAGAACTCTGTACCCAGTAGAGCTGTGATGAACATTCAAGGCTAGCATAAGCACTCTGGGAGTGCAAGCACCCAGCACAGGACATATTGCAGTCTCAGAGCATAGAAGCACAGGAAGAGACAAGGCAAAGGTCCTGTCAAGACCAAATGTCTGTCCATTACAGGTCAGGAAGGGAATGAAAGTCAGCTGCTTATCCCATCTGATCAGGCATAGTTCCTGTCTCTTCCCACCATCATTAAAATGGTCAAGTTCAGACCTGAAACGAGTCTCGTTTCTTCATCTGGGCCTCAAGCGTTTGCTGTGTGTGTGTCATTTTGGCTGTGACCCTCTATTCATCAAAATGAGTGACAGTGGAAGTGAAAGAAAAAAAAGAGAGATCAACATGTGATGCCATTTTATGCCATCTGCTACTAAGTATGAGGATGCACATGGGAAAACACTATTTAGAAGGCTCCTTAAAATGTTTACCTATAAAGATCTACTAGTTCACTGCTGCAATCTTTCCTAGCAAGAATAATTCTCAGAATGATTATATCCTCTAAAGCTCATTATTGCATTTACACCTACATTATTCAAAAGTAATGTCCATGTTCCACCTGAACAGTCTTTCTGTGGGAGGTACTGAATAGAGTGTAAATCACTTACAATGCCTACGTATTTGTATGTGATTTTCTTTCTCCTGATTCCAAGACTTTGAATTAGTTGTGCACAGCAAGAAGACATCCTACTATTTAACTTCACTGAAAAGTTTGTTATTCCTTAGAGACTAAATGTAAATCAAAATCAAGTCTGTAGGAATTAATTTAATCTGTGTGGTAATAAACATCTTTGCCTCTGTTCACTTTCATGTTTCTTTGCAGATTGGAAGACTAACATATTTGTTTCTTCCTAGCAATCATGATTCCAATCACATTAAAAATTAACTCCTACTTTCTTTGAGAGTCTTAGGTTCTTATCCAGAAGACTGATTTTTCATATTTGGAGTGTGCTTAGAAACACTTTATCTCATTCATGTGATCCCATCCCTCTTTAAAGCAACTGTCCAAAAGCTATATCCTGTGATGCTTTGAACAGGTTCCTAACTTTTCTTGCACAAATTAATAGCATTCACTCTCATATTTGTAGAATTGGGCACTGATTTTCTACATGACTATGTAATTTAAGTATATAACCTGCAGCAAACCATTAAAGTGAATAGATTTACTTTGCTAAAAATAAAAAAGACTATTCCCCTTATCAATGTCCCAAATCTTTATTTCACTACTGTGCAGAAGATAGTATGTCAGTGGGAAAAAAATACATTTCAGTTTTGAGTGCTTTTCATTTTTCCATCTGTAGACTTTCTACCAGGGCACTGCAGCCCCCAGCACTCTGTCATAATTCCTCAAATAATTAACAAGGAGGTCATTTAAACTGAGCAAGTCTCTGAATACACCCATTGCTCTCTAACATGGGAACATCTACAAAATGGGATGGTTGTGCAATGGCATTTGTACACAATATTAAGTAATCTGAGACACCATATAAAGAATATACCAAAAGTCATTGACAGGATGTCTCCTTTGCAGCCAAAAGAAAATGCTCATTTTCAACTGAAATATGAAGTGGAAGGAATGCTTGCTTTCTTAAAAAAAAAAAAAAAGTGCTTTGGTGCCAAACATTTTAGAGATATTGTTGAGGAACAGTCCTTCCTCACATAGAGGTTTATCCGTGTGGTGCTGCCAAGTTCAGTGCCTGAGTGGATGATTTGCCAAGTAAGTACCAGTTGTGTAATATATGCTGTAGCAGGCATGGAAGCAGATTTTACTTTCACACTCGCCTTCTGAATTGGCATTCTTTGACTCTTTTGTGCCAAAGTTGCTTCTTTTTCCCATTCTGTGCCCTATTTCTTGCACTAGAATGCCCTTTCCCCTCACATATAAGCTGAATGTCCCATTGTTTGCTAGAAAGCAAGAGTTCCTGAATATGGATTTTATGAAAGTCACTCAGGAAAGACACACTGCGTTTGCTACATGCCTTATTCACATGGTAACTCTACCAGGAGTACATTATTAAAAACCCACTTATATTTTGTCACATGTTGTTGTCTACCTTATACAACAGGGATGAAAATAGCCCTTCATTCCTCTGGAGATTTTCTTTCTCATACACCCTTTCTGTCTCAATGACTGTTTAAATTTTGCTTCAATTTTTTCTCTCCCAAATCTTGATTGTCTTCATATTTATTCCCTTGAGTTTGCAAATTTCCACTTTTTAGATAAATATTTTCCCACTCTTCAGTTCTTAACCATATGTTTTGAGTCGTCTCTTAACAACTCCACACAGAGCTTAAGCACTTCTTTCCAAATGCTGACACTTATGTGTGCCCTCTTAAGTAGTAAAACTGGATTTACCAAAGCCTTTACAATCAAGTCTTAGTAAGCAGGTTTATGCAATCAAATTATAGAAATTGTTGCACAATATTAGTAAGTTTCTGCAAGTTAAATGCAACTTCTAGCTCAACTGGAGAGTCAGATTCCTGTTTTGTGTATGTTGCTTTAAGTCCCAGTCTGCTGTAGACCATGATGTTCTTCTTTGTTATGGGGGCAGAAAGGATGAGCAGGCTGAACAAGGACATATCTTTAATGTTCTTCACCTACCTGCCAGAGTAGGATATCAGCCTTGCATCCTTTGAAGCCACAGAGGACTCCTTCCAAGAACCAAGAAGGGACTAGAGGACAATAATCGCTCTGAGAGTTTGGATTTACATAGAGATTGCATCAACTGCTCAGGTATTCACTCATCAGTCAAGATGTTGTGTTAGTGAGGATGTGTGCTCTGATCCTGGGGTAAACATTAGGTGTTTCAACTCAGATTGCATCTTTTTCTTTGTGGCCTAATCAAACTCAAGTTTCTTTTCCCTGTTATTTCAGGGTATGTATATAGGCAACTACTGACACAGCCAGAGTTTGGTCAAATGTTAGATATAATGACATAATGGGGTGTGGAATCTGAGTCATAATACCTTTACTGAATGTCTCTAACCTGGACCATTTAAACCATTCCCTAGCTCAGGAAAGACCCCAAATTTTAAGTCAACTGAGTAGAGTGTCAAAGTGTTTTGCATACATCTTTTAGCCAGAAGAACACAAGGGACCTCCTCATGTAGGACCTATCAAACCCCCAGGGATTGGTGAGATCCAATCAATAGTTGCTCCCAAGGGTGGCTGATGCCACTGCAGAGTGACGGCTCAGCAGTCTTAGACCTGGTGCATGCAGAATTCTTTGAAATGCAATGACTTTGTCATGAGGAATTCTACTTAGGAGAATTTTTCTTTGGAGGAAAGTATTAGCTATTCATTTTTTTAATGTCTACTTCCAATTGGAAACAAACAATAAAGATATCCTGCTGAAAAAAGTGGGGGGGGAAAGACTTATTGAAATGCCTGGACAATGTTCTTTTTTCTTTCTCCTGAGAGCAATGCCTTCATCTAAGCCTATGTCAAAGTAAACTGTTAAGAAGAACTGATTAACACTCAGTTTAGATGCCCTGTCAGATTCCTCCATTTCAGGGTTCATGAACACACAGAAACTTGGGAACACTGAGAACAGCATTCATATGGGGAGAGAAAGGGAATGAATAGAAACTCATTAATTTCTTTGGAAATGCTATTAATAAATAGGTCACCTCTTTTAAAAGGGAGGAGAAAGTCTGCAGATGCAAATCTTTGGTGTGTTTTGAATTACACTTCCCCTTGTGAAACACTGATAACTGCCCTTTTTTGTAACTGAAATCAGAAGAATTGCAGATGTAGCCATCTATTCTTTTCAGGATTCTAAGAGAGACAGAGACCTTGCACAAGCTTCCCAATATTTCTTTGTAGAATTTGAATGTACAGCAGAACTTGTAGCAGTTTAACTAATTTTTGAAAAAAGATCAAACCAAACCAAACCTTACAGG
>VZTZ01003632.1:0-22603 GCA_013400955.1 Drymodes brunneopygia | reverse complement strand
CCAAGAGAAACAGTAACTATCACGGTTTTCAGGAGAAAAAACATGACCAGCATGGCAGAATTCTGTCAAGTAAACGTCAACATTTTAATAACATCTTTAGAAGTTTGAAAACAGCCGACAGACAGAATAACCAGCAGGAAGAGAGAGATTTAGATCAAAATGAGAAGAATATGGATATGTTAATTTTGGAACTAGTCACGTTGCTAATCTGTGAGCATAGTTAAATGAAAATTTATTTCATGGCAAGAAAAACCCTATGGTTGTGATCTTTAGAAAATTTCCAAAGTGTGTGTTGTTAAGAGAGTTAATGCAATGAGGGGAGTTACAAGACAAACTGATGTTGCCTGCTGAATGACTGTGCAAAACAGAAGCAATCTGTATAGAATGAGTTACTTCAGAAGGAAGGTTTTGTCTCAGATTAGGTATTTTCAAAATTAACCTGTGCTGGAAGTGTTATAAATTCCATTCCAAAACAATCTGTACAACAGAAATCTGGATAGAAGTCTCTCCATAGTAAAGCAGGAGGTAAAATAATTTCATTTCAGTAGAGGTACATTTCCATTTGCTCTAGATTGAGTTCAATTGAACTGTGAGAGAGAAAGAAGAGACTTAGGTGCTAATGACAAAGAGAAAAAGCATTCATCCATTCTGAAAAAGATATTTGTCTATAATCCACATCCAGGCAAGATCACTTGAAGATTCTACATAGAACTTTGCTGCTTTATTAAAACCAAGCCAACTTCCTGGGGATACTTGTCTCATGCTCTGAAGACATTTTCTTCAAATCTACATTTAGTGTCTGTATAGGGCTTTCACCACTCTTGCAATATAGCACTTAATATTTTTCAACTCCCAATAATGCTGAAGACTGGATTCAGGAATCTGACTGCTTTTCTCAGTTTGGTTGGAGTTAAAGGAATAATTGACTTTTACTGTCTGAATTAGAAAAACAAACAAACAAACAAACAAAAACCCACACACATACAACAACAACAACAACAAAACAAAATAAAACCAAAACAAAAAAAATAGGAAAGGAAAGCTAGGTAATTAGTTTTCAGTCTAAATATTGACAAAACAATTCAGAGAATTTAACAAGAATTTAGAAATAGTTTGGTTTCCACGACTAGATTCTCAAATCTGCATTTATTGGACAACTGAAACATCTAACAGAAACATAATGCCCAGATCTAGTCTCAATAGCTAACACCAACTTCCACTCCTGACCCTCTCCTGCCTTCCTATTATTGGACTTCTTTTGAAGCAACTCCTGTAATTAAGAAATCCTGCTATTTTAATGTCTAATCCTCTACTAAAATACTAATTGCCCATCATCCAGTGTACAATCTTGCATTTTTCCCCTTTAGCTTTGAAGAATAAAATTTCAAGATGATTTTAGCACTCAAAAATGACAAAAAACATTCTCAAATGTAAAACATTTTTGCATGCTGTATCTCTCTCTTGTTTCTTTTGTTTGTTGTGGGATATCCTGCTCTTCTCTTTCAGCCTTTCCTAGTTCTACTCCATGCCCCACAGCACCTCCAAGGAATTCCTGCTAACTTGACAGCAGTCCTTTTTGCACCACCTTTGATATGCAGAAAGCACCTCTATTCTCTTATGGTAAAACTTATGGTACACTCTGTTCTCTGCAACCATGAGTGTGAGAAATAATTTTACTTTTTTAGTATGAAAAACATCCAAATTACCAGATTTACTGATAAATCTCTCCTCCAAAAACACCCATTTCTTCCATGTTGCCAAGGAAATGAGTACATAGTTAATCACGATCAACAAAACACAGTCCTCTCCACCTTCTCTATTTCTATCTTTCAGTCTGTCAGCCCTCCAGACAAGAAGCTTCTCACTGCATTTTTGTACAAATTTGGGGGATGAAATGAAATAATTAAGAAAGAGCCTTTGCATTCTGCATGAGGGCATCCTACTGTAGGGGATTTTAACTGAGAGACACAGGACATATTGGTGACTGAGTTAGGCTGGGGGCCTGAGAAACTGAAGGCAGGAGTTACACAGGCACCCGAAGGTCAGCAGATTTCTTGTCTCATTCTCAGTGCACCCTGCAGTGTTCTGTTAACATTTTGCAATAGGTTCGGCAGCGAAGTTTTTGGGGTGGGTGTAAGAGTGCATGGCTTCCTGTGGTGTTCTGCTTCCTGTTTTCTCAAGGCCGATGGAGACGAGCTGGCGGGACTTCTGATTTTGAAACAGGGGCAGATGCATGATTGTCTTGTGAGAGCACAGAATGAATCATCATCCCATTCTCATAGAAAAATCCTGAATCTTTCCAGAGTTGGAACTCTTACTCTGTGGCTTTTGGCTACCTGCTCTTTCATTGAGAAGAGGGTGGGAAATGCCCAGAATACTAAAGAGTCAAAAATCAAGAGCCAAACCACAACAGATCATGAGATTAGTTTAAAAATCATGTAACTTTTGGAATATATTTTCTCTGTTCACTGAATTTCCATATTTTAAGATACATCCTATTCTCTGCAATAAAAGTAAGAAATATTTTCTTTTTTAATATAAAAACCATGAAGTATCATGAGACTTAGTAAAACCACAAGTCAGTAGCCATAGATGGACAGAAAGATCACCGAAACAGAACTACTTTTATGCAGGTTTTGATAAACATTCAAACAAAATGAATATTCAAACCGTTGAAGGGTTCAAAGGTACAGTAATTCAATTTATTAGTAAAAGAAGATAAATCTTTGGTAGAAGACAGGAAAGGAAGGGAAAATAAATTGACAAAAGAAAAATCTTCTTCTGTGAGATAAAAAATGCAGAATAAATCTATCCTGGTGCAACTTTACCTGATTATTATTATTATTAAAACCTTAGTATCAACATGAGAGATTCCACAAAACTGTTTACAAACAACTATAATATAACCAAGATTACAGGAGATGCTTCCCTGAGTAGGACATTCTCAAAATTGAAATGAATATTTGAAGAACCTGCTTGCAAGAGCAAACACCATCCCCCCCGCAAAAAAACCCCAAAAGGCAGTCAAATTAATACTGTACTTGGAGCTTCAGACTCATATCACCCTCTAGATTGTCTAGAAATTTTGAGGCTAACACCTGTTAGCTAATATATGCTAATAAATATGCTTGAGAAATCTTGTATATACAAGGCAGTGTGCATTTTACCATGCACTAAGCTCACATATTTAAATATTAGGCTTTCCTCTCTGCTTTGCTATCCATCATAGCACTAGATGTTTTTGGCAAACAGATTTGGTAATCTGTTTGGAACTGGTAATCTGTTACAGTTCATATCCAAGCTCCCCAGCATTCTCCAGACTGTTTCATGATTAAAGGCTTAATACATTGTTCTTGTCATCAGTTCCATGTCCAAAAGCAGCCCAAGTCTACATTTTGGAAACAAGACCTATGCAAAATGGAAAGAAGACAGTGAGAAAATAAGAGCATAAGAGATCTCTCTTAAGGCTGAAGGGAGTGATGGTAAAAGGAAGGAGTGGGGGGGGATCCTCATGGGGAGATATGTGTGGTCACTTGATATTTGGAGCCAGCCCAGAAAGGAACAGAGACTACTATTTAAACCAAACAGCTCTGTTTCTCCTTGATCTCACTGTAAGGGTCATGTCTCAAAGTATGTTCAACCCAACTTCACTGTCAAATGTTTACTTTGGACTAGATGTGTTTAACATACTCAAGAATACTTTTATATTCCATTACCTGTATGCTAACACCTCTGCTTTTGACCATCTGTTTGAACCCCACACTACCTTGTCTAAAGTGCTTGAAAATATTTGCATATCATTTTCCACTTCCTGGACCCTCATACTCTCCTATTCTTGCCTGGTTCCTTGCAATCTTAGACTTTGTTTTACAAAAATATTTTATAAGGGTGAATATCCCTTTGCTTTCTGAATTCTTGTCGTGGGCCTGCCCTGAGTTTTCATGGAGAAGTGAATATGAAAGAGCTTGAGTTCCTCTCCTCACACTGCATTTGTTTCACTTTCTCCTCTTTTCACTCACAGATTTAATCTGAATCTCTCTCTAAGCTCAGGGGTTTCTGAATTGCCAGTTCATAGGATGAAGACCTTTGTGCTGTTGGAATATGCAAGCAATGGGGACACCCCATTAGATATCTTCCTGATCTGTGTCAGTGGCTCTACCTTCGAGCATCCCTTCCTTTAATTACTTTTTTTTCCTGAAAATCTCATCCAGATTGCTTAGTGGTATCTACACATGGTTTTGCATATAAAACTCTAGAATAAGAAAGAGTACTTCCCAGTTTCCTTACCATATGACTGAGCAAAATATTTCTGAGAATCAGTCTATGGTGCACTACAAGATAATTTATTTATTTTTCCTTCCTGAATCAAAAAGCAGAATGACTGCAGTCATCAATTGCACAGAGCTTTGACAGTCTGGCATGCAGCTCAGTCTGCAGCAATATGGGACTAGCATGGTTATTGTGGGGCAATTATTTATGCCCTCAGCAGAGGGTTTCACAAACTGGAGAAGCAGTGTAGAGTGGTGTAGACAGGTCTTGGAACTTGAGAGGAAATGTGATGCTAAAAGACATGGATGGTGGAAAAAAACTGAATGTGGATGGTGGTAAAAAAAGAGAAACTATATAGAGTTATGTCATCTGTGGACTTATCAGTATCCATCACTTTGGATGACATGAGAAGTGATACTAACTTTTCAAAAATATCCTACACTGTTTTCTGGAACTGCAGTAATACAGAGGATCAAATCCCATCACTTTGCAATTACTGATGTACTACAATAGCTCCAAAACCTCTGTATGAGGAAGCAGACCATCACAGACCCATGTGCTAAACCTGCCCAGCCCTCTGAAAGCACATGCTGTGAGTGACAGAGCCCAGGCTGGCCAGAAAGGCAGGCTGCAATCTGCAAATTGGCTGCCCAGGGCTGCTATGAGTCCATGGCTAACCATCAGCTCAACTGTCAGGCTGCTGGGTGGGGGTGGGGGCATTGCAGTCATGTTATGAAAGTTGTTTATCCACTGATTATCAGCAGCAAGAACATACACGAAATAACAGCAGGCTTTTACAGAAAGAGCCTCTAAGCTGCATTATGGTAACAGACAGTGCATGTGTCCATGGTTTGTGCTCCAGCAGAAATCCCTGAATAGGTGAACTAAAAACAATCCTACTCTTCTTTCAAGACTTGATAAACACAGACTGATCAAGGCCAATGGAAGCAGCAGTAGCAAAGTTTGGAATGTGGGAGTTCTAGGGAAATAATGCAGATGCAGTGCTGGGCACGCTGGAACCTCTTTCCCCTACAGGTAATCATCAGCAGAGCCCCGGCACTGCTGCCCTGCAGTCCTGTCCTTTCACAGAACAGTGGTGTTTTCACTTTAGGTGGTCAGCACAAATGCAAGCTTGGACTTACAGCTATCAGTTAGATAAGCCTTAAGTCTGTTAAAGAGGAAAAAATTGTGGTTACAGCATTTCCCAGACTTTAAAAAATTGGTATTGCTGCATAAAAGAATATATTTGTGAGCAGTTGCAGCACTGGGCTGGATGACAATTCAAAAAGAAGTAGTTAGGAATGCAGGGTCCAATATTCATTTTCCAAGTAACCTCTCTTGTCTGCTCAGGACCAAGGCCTTGTCTGTATATCAAATCTACAAGTTTTTTAATTTGGATAAAATGGTATGGAATATGGAAGAACAAGATCTTCTGTTCTCATGTAAGAGGTCTGTATAAAGATGCTACTCCTTCAAAAAGAAAAGTTCTTCATCTGTTTTCACTCCTGCTTTTTGGGTTCCTTTCCTCATCGAACTGGGAAAGCACATAATATTCTCTCATCACTGTAATAAGGAACTATTAAAAAAAATAAAAACTTTCTTGGCCTGGATGAAATTTCTTTGACTCCCTTCCATATAGGAACCTAAGCAAATGTTGGAGATAGATACAACCAAAGCCAATTCAAAATATGAAAGGAATAGCAAAACTTAGCAGAAAACTGTTACAAAGTATGTTTTCTGATTGTTTTCTGAAGTTTTTTTATGTCAGTTGAGGAAACTGGACCTATGGGGAAAATTACTAAAAAAATACTTTATATTATACCTTGCATTTCCAGTCCAGTCAAATAAAATAAACATAGTTCCCTGAAACATATGCACAAAATCTAGAGATAATTAATTTAGTGATTTATCACTAGCCAGAGAAGTTCTGTCATAAGAAACAATATTTCTCACCTGTGCAAGGCTGGTGAGCAGAGACTACATTTGTAGTAAACTTGCATGTGTGAAAGGCTTTAATTTTTTTGTCCAGTACTTGGTACTGGACAATTTGTACTGAACTGTGTGCCCTTTATCCTTATACAGCTGGAAGAAAAATAAAGAAAATTAGTACCTTGTCTTTGTAGCCATATGTTCCAACATCTCATTGGTAAAAGGCACATAACAAATGCCAAGGAAGAAAGAGGCTTGGGGAGCCATATACACAAAATCAGAAACTGCAGGAGTACATAATCACTTTAAAACAATTTCAGATGTTTTGTTCATACTGTTGCCAAGTGGATTCCCTAATGACAAATTATCAATTTCTGACTGCTAGGATGATGAGCATTCCACTACAGATTCTAGAAAGGGTTTCCTGCAAAATCTAGCATTAAATCTGTCAGTCAGAGCTCAAAGTAATGCAATGTAAATGTAATACGTCTAAGACAGGCTAAGAAAACAGTTTTAGCCTCAGTGGAGTGTGCTAAAATGCTAAAAGAAAAGGAAGGTCGTGCTGGCTGACAGGAATTGTGGGAAAATGTTCAAGGATTGAGACAATTCTCTGGGGGTGTTTTCTTTTTTGGTGTGCTACAAACTGTCACAAAGCATGTCTTCCCGGAATAACATATTACTGTGCAGAAATCTCTGAGCTGATGCCTGGGAGAGGTGTGTGACATACAGTAGCACAGCCAGGCCTGTGGTTGAGCTCAAGTTTCTTCTCAGTGCCCAGGTGTACCTGTTTGTCTGGAGCATCTTGAAGGTGCTGCTGCACTCTAGGGTCTGACTGGGCCCTCTAAACTATTTGGTCTTATTCTGAGAATGGAAGGCCCTTATTGTCTAAGATGTGTGTTTAATATAATAACACATAGGAATTAAGTTTAGGGAAAAATCCCTGAGAGACTGTGAACTCCCTGACATTTAAATTATCAGTTATTTTAGTTGCTCTTTTGTGAGGCCTTACTGTCACAAGATGACCCTATAAGGAGTATCTGCCAACAGAGGTTATGTTTGGACAACTTGCCTTTTCTGGAGTGACAGCAACAATAAACAATTTATGATGAAAAAGTGGTAAATAAACAAACTATCACAGATTTGAAAAATTCAACTCATCAGATTTCCAAATTGGAGGTGGTTCAGTATAGGAAACTAAACACGAATCAAATTTAATAAGAATGTAATGCCTTTTAAACTTAGAATCACAGGCTAAGATATCTAGTTTCAAAAGTTAAGTCTTGATAGTTTAAAGACTGTGAAGAACAAAGACTTTGAAAATTAACTTGGGATGGATTAAGACTTTACTTAAAAAAACAAAAACATTGAAAAATGTTTTACATTTAATTTAATTGAAACAGCATAATAATGACTTCCTGGTTTGGGTTATTTTTCATATTTCAGCCAAGAACCTTTCATCAGTGACATTCCCAACACCAAGCCTGATATAGTCCTTTGTGGTCAAGGTGAAAGCCTATCTAGGATATTGATGATGACTGACCTTGAAGGTGTTGAAGATCTGTAAAATATCCCTATCTCAGGAATCATGGTTTTATGAGCAAATACAATAACTGCATTCAGTTTTGATACTTCTAAGAACAGATTAGATCAGGAGAATGAACAGAAAAATATTTAAGAAACTTTCTTTCCATGTTAGGAGAGAGGCAGCTGGGAGTGATCCCAGGCATGTGCGCGCTGTAGAAGAATGAAGAGTATTTGTTGAATGGAAGGGGAGCTACACAGTGTCTCTCTCCAAGCCTACACAAACTGGCCATAAAGAAAAGCCTGGTCTTTTCTGACCTCCTACAAAACGGGAATAGAAAAGATGGGGAATGTTCTCTGAAGGAGATTCTGAGGAAGATAATCATATTTAGTAGGCCATTCGTACATCATCAAGAGGTAGCTTGTGAAAAGAAGTAATTTTACTGTTGACTATCTTGCAGGTTTGATGTTAATATTTGAGCAAGAATAAAAAAAAGAGCACTGCAGATCCCAGTACTAACTCATAGCTGTTTGCTAAATATAAAAGGCTCTGGCACCAGAGCTAAAAACACCTTGGTATATACTGATACCTCAGGCACTGCAAGAAAATGTGCTCACACATTTGGAGACAAGAAATCAATGATGAAGGGAAAGAAATCATTAGCATGAATTTTGTGCACTTAACACTTTGCAACTACGCTCACATTTTAGCTGCTAGTAAATCATGGGAGTCATATGTTCTGTTGCTGCCTTTTGCCTCCCACTGACAGATTGATTGCAGATTGATTGTCCTTAGTTTATCCTCAAAGATCATGAATAATTCTTCCAGGGCATGCCAGTGGTAGCCCTCTCCCTAGGACTAGCACAGCCACTAAAACTGGATTCTGACCTCTTGGTATGGCTTTCATTTTGATTCTTTGTGTTCAGATTCAGAGCGGTGAACATACAGAGAGATCCTGCCAAGTGCTTCTTTCAAGAACTATACAGTGTAACACAAAATGCAGTTCACCTGCAAGGCCCCGAAAGTCTTTCCCGCTGCAAGGTTTTCTTTTGAATAGCTCTACAAAAAGTCAATCCCATCTCAATAAAAATACACAGAATCAAAGATATGAACCCAGAATGACACAAAATAAAGAAGTGTCTAATGCAACTGATTTTAATCATCAGCCTTTCTCACGTTATTTCTCTTCTTTCTGAGCTTAACTTTTACTCAACCACTTTGATGCAGCATATCTTCCATCACTTAGCTTAGCACTTGCAGTAGCCAAAGTGGAAACAGTCAGCCTGTGCCCCACTTCCCAGCTGAGCTCTTCAAGCCCACCTTCCCACAGTCCTCACACCCAGTTAAGACAATTTGGTCAATAGTGCCTTAGATGATTTTCTGATACTGGTTGTTTGAGGATGAGAAGCAGCCCTTCACTTTTCATAGGACTAAAAGAATAATCAAGTGAATCCACGGAATGAAGTGGATGTAAACATCAGGAAACAATCTCAGGAGAACAGCTCAGCATATCGTGCAAAGGGGGAGTAAAGTGGCAAAAGCTATTCTAGTAAAGCTCTATTTACTGGCATGCTGTTGAGCAATAGCTTCAGTAACATGGTGTGTATTCCTGCTCACATACTTAGACAGATTCTCACATGTATGCACAAAACCACAGAAGAGTCCCCTAGAATTTGGATGTGATTTGCAGGTGGTATTCAGAAAGGGATAAATATTGTGAGGATCAGTTTGTAAGATTTCACAGCACCTTCAACAGCAATTTAGAGCCAAATCTATTTAAAACCAGTAAAGGCAGAGAAGTGAAGTTGCCTTTGGTTGTGCTGTTTTTCTCTCTCCCATTGTAGCTTCCTCTTTCTCTTCACCAGCTCAGCACTGCTGGCAGCTTTTTATAAACCACGATTCCTACTGCTGTCAGCTTGTTTGGAAACTACATGGTGAGCTCAGTCCCGCAGCTACTGCTGTGGGTTTGTGTTTCACTGCAGGCCGGATTTGCTCTAAGTTCTGTACCCACCACCATAATTTTGATTCCAAAACACTCAAAATGCTCTGTATATTGGAAAAAAACTTAGTCCAAAGCAGAATTTTCCACTAAATGTACACAGTTACATAGTATAAGCTAAAAGGGGAAATGCAATCTCCTAAATACATAGTGAAAAACTTCTGCACAGAGTGACAGCCTCTGGAAGGTTAAACTGTGGCAGGGTGGCAGTAGTGCTGGGTCATTCTAGGTTGACAGGAATCTGCACTGAGCATGCAAAGTGATGTCATGACCAGAACAATAGCTGTGCAACAAAAAGCAATATTAAGATTTTCCTTTTTGAGGAATCTTGTAAAATTCCTCAGTAGACACTTCAGTCTCCACCAGAGACAGGGTAGATAGATAAGTAGAGTGCTATTCAGAAAGATTAGGATTACAGGAATGATTAGGAATGAAACAGTGAAAAAGCTTTGTTTAGTCATGGCATCAAGGAGAGGTTCCTAGAAAAGCAGGCAGAAGCAAGGGGAAGGAGCAGGACTGAAGAAACACCATGGGTTGGGGTAGTGAGATAAACAGCACCAGCACTCCTGAATTCTTTGTACTCTGCCTGCTACTCCAGTGGCAAACTTTGCCATTGGTTTCATGGAGAAGCTGTTGGGACAGACATGCTGTAGTTTTTCTCACCACAGTAGAAATCCTACAGCCCATTAGGGACTGGAGGATGATGGCAAGATCTTGGCTGGTGACAAATGGTACTCAGAAGAAAAGGTATACAAACAAAATTAAAAAAAGAGGCAGCTCTAGGTCACAGAGTTAAAAAATATTTTTACTTGTAAATCTTTAAAATTCATCTATGTAGGTGCAAACACACATGCATTTTATATGGTCAGCTTAAGCCCACTGATAATAGGTTCAGGGTTTTTTTTATTTTTCTCAGATCCCTCAGAAATGCTTCATTGACTTGCAGAGGCCTTCAGACCATGAGCTGAAAAATTACTAAATACTGACTGGAAAATGTAGATCTAAACACAGTACTTTTACTGGTTAAACTAAGTTTATTCTGTTACTTTATTAAAGGAAAACAACAACATTGGTAACAGCATGCTGCAACTGTACACTATGTTAAATTTCATCACTGTTTAAAATACACAATCCAGTACTTAAATTAAATTTTAAAGGCTTTTTATATAGATGAGGTCTGTGACTGAAGAAACAAGAAACTTGAGTAAACCCAGGGGCATAGGAATGGGAATAATGTCACTGCAGAAGAGTTGAAGCTCCATTCATCAGCAGAGCATATTTTACCAGCACCTTTACCTGTATTTATCCATGCTGAACATAACTGCACGTAGTATTTCTAGTAGAACTCTAAGTATCTCAGCCTCTTGTGTTATCAGTCATAGAGGGTCACAGTGGTTACGAGCAAGACCTCCACCCAACAGAAAAAGCCATGGGGAAATTCTGTCCCCTTCTCAGCTGGCCGGAGTCCTGCAATCTGTTATAAATACTCAGCCATGGCTCTGTTTTGGTGTCTACTCCTCTGTCTCCTATCATCTCCTACTCAGAAAAGAACCATTTCCCTTTTCTTAATGACCACTGAAATCATTTAGGGAATTTCCAGCACATGGCGTGCAGATTCTGATTCACTTTAACCCCAGAAAATGTTAACTCCTGATGGTAATTATTGTGAATTGATCCAGTGCTACAAATGAAGATACCCCAAGTTCCTCTTTCCCTTTTTCCCCCTCAGCCATATACAAGCACTTGGCATTCCAAGCATTCTGCTCCTCTGCACCCCACTGCCACTGCACTGAAATCCTTCTCATAAAAACTTAGGCTCTCCACATGGTCAATTTGTTCAGATTTGTGACTGTCTTGTCTCCTAAAACAGGAAGATAATTCAATTCTTCTCATTTCCCAAGAGACATACCTCTTAGATTATTCTTCTGTAACATTCTTCAAAATGCTACCACTAATATAACATGGTCAAAACCAAACCTCTCAGTTTTCCTTCTACCTCCTTCTATTAGCAAAGCTATTGTGGGACTTGCTATCCTTGAGGGTTGTCTCTGACATTATGCCAATCTACATAACCAGGCTTTATCAAGGATGTGAAGCTTCCTCTTGTAGAACACCTGTAAGAACAAAATTTGTCACTTTCCTTTCATTGCTTAATCTCTTGCCCACCAAAGACCAGCACAATAACAGTCTCCTTCTCTCTGGTGTTCCTGGCTTCAGACTCTCTTTTTCCTTTTTCTCCTTTCTCAATTGTAAGGGGGAGATCAAATCACTGCTCAAATACTTTGTGTTGTATTTCTCCACTATTTTCCTTTAAACTATTGCACCAAAACCAAATTTTGATGTCCTTTTAAGACCCTTCACACAACTATTCCCCCCCTAATATTTGTTTCTTTAATGTGTAATATGTAATGTAATTGTTTAATGTTTGATGTAATACTTCTGGCACAAAAAAAAAAATGAATGAAATAAAATTCAGTACAGTACTTACTGTACTGTAGGTACAGCAAATTGCTTGCATAAAAACAAAAAGATTGCAACATTAGAAGACCAATAGCCAAAGTCATGCGAGTGAGAGGAGGGAGGAAAGAAAGTATCAACCCATATATTGTTAGCAGAACAACTTGGCAAAAAACATAGTACGGAAAAAATAGTGCAAAACAACTGCAACCAAACAAAAATTTATCAACACCTTCAACGCCCCTGTAGTCTTTATCTGGCTGATGTAGCATTTGTCAAAGCAGTAAGCAAACTTTGCCCCTAAAGAAAGGTACAATTTAAGATGGAGCTACTCATGTCTTGGGTGTTAATTTTTTCTAACAGATTAGGTAAGGATTCCAGCTTTTTACCAAACCCTGCAGATTTCAAGACACCTGAAAAAAAACAGGAAGGAAAGTAAAAATGAAGACTGAATAATCTAACTACATATGACTTTTTTAGTAAAGATGATCCAAGATTACAAAAGAATGAATTGTAATTAATTCAAGCACAATTCTTCTAAATAGTAAGGAAAAAGTTTCTACAGATAATATACTCCTGAGTGTGTCGTACTCACCTGCCTGGTCAAGCACAAAAAGCTGTGACCTAGGGCTTGCATACATGCTTCAGCTCTTATGCAGCCAGATGTCTATGGCGAGAATGTTTGAGGAGCACTGGCTCCCAGTACTTTAGTTCCTCTGTCTGTGCAACATTCCAGGCACAAAGTCCTTCTCAAAGTGGTGGCAGAGAGCAAGAAGCACAACTGTGAACCCACCAGCTACTTGAACATGTTTATTTGTGAATAGTGTTGTTCTCTTCAGAATTCTAAGAGATTGCTAAGAGGTATAATTCTAGTAAGATGCAAGTCTGGAAAGTATTATTTACATCAGGAGAGCAAGACTAGATCCAGCTAGATACAGCTGAGCTCTCAGGAAAGAACTGCTGCCTAAATATCCAAATCAAGCTCCACACAGCAAAGATATCTCTGACACAGCTTGGCAGAGATCACTACGGACTCAGGGTAAGAATCCTCTCAATGCTGAATGTAGATATCAACAATCTAGCTCAGATCATAAGACCACTTCTAAAATCAATATCCTGATCCTTCCCACTTACTACACTTTGCATGACACAGCAGTATTAGAATGCATAAACTGAATTCTTTTCAGATTAAACTGAAGATGTAGCTCAGGTCTCCAGCTGCAAATGGGAATTCAGTCCATGGCATCAGATTAGAATCAGTCTGAAGTGACATCCTGTCAAAAGAAATACAGGGTGTATTGAGCCTCCATCAGCAGCCAGTATTTTTCTCTACAAATGCTTTTCTTGAGCCGTAACACAGATTCACCTTAAACTTATAGCTTAATTTTTACCATTTTTTGTTGTTGCTGTTTTGTTTTGTTTTGTTTTGTTTTGTTTTGTTTTGTTTTGTTTTGTTTTGTTTTGTTTTGTTTTGGAGGGGTGGAGACAGTGTGGAGGTGAGAGGGAAGGTAACCTCGACTGGACTGTAGGTTCTTTATGAATGTTTGTTAGACAATACTGCCTTCACCTTACTGGTGCTGCTGACTGTAGATGGGATGTACACTGGATGTAGAGTTCAAAACTAGATGGTATTAAAGCACTGTTCCATGTTAACTGCTTGAAATGACACAAAGGTTATGAGAAATTGGATGACAATAAGTGAGCAGAAATGTGTAAATTCTGTTGCCTGCAGAGTGCAGAAGATCATTAAAAACTGACTTAAAATCTTATAGGTTTTTGAAAATGCCTTAAAACCTAAACATGTTTTCCCAAATACAGTAAACAGTAAAATGCAGCTGAGATGTAAACAAAACTTAAAGCCATATAAATTGGCAAAGAGAGATTTTCTTCTTTGCTGAACTATGTTTTATGTAAAGTTTAAAAGTTACTGAACAAACAAAAAATTGAGTGCTTTTCATTTCTGTAAGTGATTGCATATCACAATGGTTCTTAAAATATCCATGAACTTTTCTCCAATGAAAGTGGTTTTCTTCATTCTGATATGGATGTAGTCTAGTCTATGCTTGAAAATCTTTGCCAGTATATTGAAGTTAGTTAAAACTGATGTTTTAATGACTTTTTTATGACATTTCCCACCAGCAAAGTCCTTGTACAGATGCTGTTACATAAAATTCAGGAACTCATGAAAGCTGAATTGTCAAAAGTACTTTTTTTGCAAGTAGGAACTGCATCAGCTCTGGGAAGGGATACCCACATAGTGAGGAAGGTCTTTATTCAAATGTAGCCATGGCAGTAAACCTGTGGGTATCACAAGGGAACACCAGTGAGTGATAACCTGCCACAGTAGAAAAGGAAGCACATATTTCAGGGGAGTCTACAGTCAGACTGTTAAAATTCCTAAGGTGCAGAGCCACATGAGAAAAAGAGGTAAATTCTTTTCAGCCAGCATTTGCAGCAGCCATTTTCTGGCTCCTGCTCTCTCATATCAACATATGCAATGAAGATATTTCAACTCATATCTTCAACTCAGTAGCAGAACATGCAACAAGCAGTTATACAGAGAGGACTGTCCTCCAGACCCCACAGGTTCCACAGTCCGAGACCCATGTTGTCTCAACGGATAGTCAATGTTAAAGGGTGGTACACAAGACCTACAAGCCCTATAAAGTCTAGATAAAAACAAGTTCCATGGAAAACATAGTACTGTGAAGAATATGGAACTCACAGTGGAATCCCTTGCTTTGAGGTATTGTCTTTCTGTAACAAAAAACACAGTAGCAAAAATCTGTGTAAATACCTGTTTCTGATTAAAGGGCTACAGAACGAGTGATGTTGTCTGTGGTTTTAGTAGGGAGGAAAATTACCTTCCAAGCACCAAACAAGGTTTGAGGTGACGACACCTCTCTGTGATGTGGCTGCTAGATGCAACTCTTTTGCTTTGGTAGTTTGTGGTTAGACATGGTTTAAAGAATAAATGGCTCAAGGCAGGGGAAGAAATGTTTTAAAAAAGTGCACGCAGTGAGGTGATACTAAGAGGGAAAAGATTAATATGAATGCTAAATGTTACCGGAAATAATCTTTCAAAAACGTATTCCTTCAACTCATCAGTTTTTTCTCTAGTCCTCAAAATTTCCATCATGGTGAAGGATCCCCACCTTACTTCAAAAGCCTTTTTGAAGGTCAGAATACATTTTGTGAGTAGCAGTTTACTTGCATACCTCTGGAAATCAGTCGGCTACTACACAACTGTTTTATAACTTCATCTGTTTTATGCATATTAGCAATCTAATAAAGGAACTGCAAGGATCTGGGGCAAAAGTATCATCTCTAGTAGGCCTTACTTTAAGGGTGAGAAGAATCTGTGTTTACAGACATAGGACAAAATACCAGTTAAATGCAACTGCGAAACTAGTCTGCATTGAATTTTAGCAAGGCTGTTACAAGTGATGTTCCTATAAAAAAATGATAAGCATTTTATTTCACTTTTAGCATTTCCATTTATGGAAATACCCTCATTCCTAAGAAGCTTATTCAATTGCTGGACTTTCCGCTGGTCCTGAAGCCTTATGGCAGATTATTTAGTTTCAATTCAGCACACAGAGAATCAATTTAATTCTTTCTATTGGTTACCTTGGTGCACTTATGATTACTGTATGTTTGGGCCTGGTCAATAATGTTGGCAATCTAGCATTCCCCGAGTGCAGTAAGGCTGGTGCAAAATATCTGTCCTTATTAGGTAATTTCCTGTGCTAAAAGACAGTGCAGAAATATCCTCCAGCCCATGGAATATAGTTTCATTCCACTTTAATAGTAGCCTCTCTATGTAAAACACATTTTTAAACCTTGCAGAAGCTGCGTAAGCTATCTTTCAGTGTGCAGTGAATCAGATAACATATCTTCTTTGTTCTGAATAGCCTTGTTAATAGACACACAATTTCCACAATTGCTTTTATCACCTATTATTCAATTACCCACTGTAAGATCACTCCCTTCTCCTCTGTTTGCACTGAATTTTATCATCAGGGCGGTACTTTGCTTCTCTCCTTTTCTCCCAGGTGGTTTGATCACTTCCCGGCTGGTATCCAGGGAGAGACTTGAGAAACATCTCAGAGACAGAAGTGGACTGTTAAGCAGCTTGCTTATTCCTAGGCTGAAGTCAAGATTTCACGGTACAAATTAATAAAGAATTAAATGCTTATGTATCAACCAATGCTGATGAAATTCAGTCTGAGGCTTCAAGAGTTAATCTCCCACCATGTTTTTGATTTTATCCCATTGCTAATATGGTTTGCTTGTTGAGTTCCTGAGGGTGGGGAATGAGAGGAACTTGTGAGTGGCCTCTGGTTTTACCCATGTACAAGGGAGGAAGTCTGGAGTGGCTGAAATTCCCCCTTGCACACAGATCCAGGTGAGTGGTAAGCAGGCTGCTTTCAAAAGCAGAACCTGTGGCACATGGGCATAGACTGAAGGGGAACAAACCAGACAAAGAAACTTCACTTTTCCAAGACATTAGTAACTAACTGCAGAGCAAGAAGGCATTTTGCAGAATGAGAGCACTCTCCCCTTGCAGCAACGCCCCATTCCCTACACCCTGCCCCACTCACTTCTGCCACTGCCAGAATCTGCATACGAAGGGCATTTGTTCAGCACAGCCAAATGCAGCCAGAACAGAGGGATAAAGAGAGGGCAGAAAATCAAGTGAGCAGAACTAACACAAAATCTCTACAAGGTATTTCTGTACCTGACTGTTGGAGCAGAAGTCTATAAATCTTGTTCTCTATTCACTGTTAAAGGCGCTCAGGACCTGGGGGAAGTCATTGCAAGGGACAATGTAATCCTTTCTCCTTTTTCCCACTCACTTTCTCCTTGCAGGAATTATAAAAGAAAAGAGTTCGCAAGAAACAAATAAAAGGACAAAGTATCTTTCACTGAGTCATTTACTCTCTCCTGCGAAGCTGATGACAGAAGTCTCAAGGGCATACCTTCAGTGTTTTGTATAGATCTAAGGTTATGTCTTAGAAACTGAATACTCTTTTTTTTCCTACCTGCTACGTATTGCCACGTAATTTCAACACAGTATTATTATTAACAGAAGTCTGTGCCACTGCTCTGGCCTCACAGAAGTTGTCAGGACCGTGTCTTTATGATATATCATGAAGCCTGAGAGCAGCACCATGGCTCTGGTTCATTCCCAGTGGGAAGCACCCACACTGTGCAGCAGGGTTTGTTGGTAGCAGGCCCAGGCTCCGGGCTGCTGTTTATACAGCAAAGCACCTGCCCATGGCTGGGGCAGACTTCCTGCTACAGCGCCACAGCTCTCTGAAATGAGATTTATGCAAACTGGCTGAAGTGTGATGTCACAGCGTGCTGATAGACCCTGGGCTATCTGCCTTCTACAGACATTTGATAAAATCAGGAACTTCGCATGCAACTCGGGAAGAAGTTCACCTCAGAACCTAGTAGGGCAAACTATGAAAACTTGTTAGGGTCCTGCTATCCTGAGATCCACCACTGCTAAGGGACTTCACAGAGTCCAAAGATCTCACTTTTTTCNAAAGAAACTTCACTTTTCCAAGACATTAGTAACTAACTGCAGAGCAAGAAGGCATTTTGCAGAATGAGAGCACTCTCCCCTTGCAGCAACGCCCCATTCCCTACACCCTGCCCCACTCACTTCTGCCACTGCCAGAATCTGCATACGAAGGGCATTTGTTCAGCACAGCCAAATGCAGCCAGAACAGAGGGATAAAGAGAGGGCAGAAAATCAAGTGAGCAGAACTAACACAAAATCTCTACAAGGTATTTCTGTACCTGACTGTTGGAGCAGAAGTCTATAAATCTTGTTCTCTATTCACCGTTAAAGGCACTAAGGACCTGGGGGAAGTCATTGCAAGGGACAATGTAATCCTTTCTCCTTTTTCCCACTCACTTTCTCCTTGCAGGAATTATAAAAGAAAAGAGTTCGCAAGAAACAAATAAAAGGACAAAGTATCTTTCACTGAGTCATTTACTCTCTCCTGCGAAGCTGATGACAGAAGTCTCAAGGGCATACCTTCAGTGTTTTGTATAGATCTAAGGTTATGTCTTAGAAACTGAATACTCTTTTTTTTCCTACCTGCTACNTTTCGTTTTTTTTTTTTCTTTTCTTTTTTCTTTATTTTTCCTTTTTTTTTCCCTTTTTTTTTAAATATGATTTTTTGCAAGTCAGTTATTCTGGATGTTTGAAAACTGAATTAAGAAAAATTCACTCAGAAGTTGGCTGAATGTTGCAAGCTTACAAAATGGAAGGATTTCCCCTTATTCCCCCTGTGAGTATATGGATTTATTTCTAATATAGATCATTGGGCTCCGTAGCAAAAGGCAAAGTAAACCAGGTTTTGTTATTTGAGAATATCTCTGTTTTGGTTTGTATTTGTAATGCCAGGAAGTTTGGCTTAGGTCAATAAATAAAACTAGTGACAACACTGCAATGAAAGGGAAGTTAACGTTTCCTCCCCAAACTTGTATCTGATTTTGATCTCCATTTGTTTGCACAGATTAAATGTATGGCATTTTTGTACAGTACATTTATAGCAAGCCAGTAAATCTCTTTTCTTCAGTGCTGCCTACATGATATAAAAGCCATCTTTCTTCAGATTGCAATTCTTAATCATGTGAAGTTTCTGACATAGTTTATGTATTTAACGGTCTACCAATCTGTGAGAGAAGAGTTGCTGAATGTTGATTTTACATGTTGCAGATTTTAGGACTCTGTGTGTTCTTTGCAATGATGGCATTTTACTTTTTAACTTAATGTTTTCTTGAACTGAACTCTCTTGAATTCACTGACTATGAAAAAGGAATTGGCGAATGGCGGAAAAAACCCTACGGTCCTTATTTGGGTCTTTCAATGTTTTCTCTAAGATATAAATCTTTCTGTGTGCTTATGGGGCAGGTCTATCCTTTCCCCAACTCTGAAGCATTGTTATACTGCTGCAATTTATTGTATGGTGAGTTCAAAAATTATAATTTACAAAGACAATAATGTCACTAACCTGCCATCCAGAAACCAGCCCTACTGGGAAGTCTCTAAGCAGAATGGATACAAGAGACTTGTATTAGATTTCATTAAGTTTGTAGAAGCTGAAGAGGTGTCATATAAGGTGGTCTACTTGGCTTTTTATGTGGTAGATGGCTTACAGTAATTGCTATACATGTGTCAGAGAACAGAAAGAGATAATGCAGACCCAAGAGTTCTTTAACAAAAACTTGTGTCGTCTTTTGATTTTGTCTTGTCCCATTTAATGAAGACTAAAGACATTTCTCATCTTCCATCCAGAAAAATGGCCCTTTGAATTCCTGTCATGTTCGGAATTCATGATGACTGAAAGTATTTGTCTTATATTTGGGGGAGACCCTTTATTTTCTCAGTCTATCATCATTTCCCTGAAATCATCTATCTACCCAAAGGGGGAGAGGAGCCTAAGAATCATTTTCCTTTTTCTTAAATACACAGAATTTCCCAATGGGTCTACTGTAAATGTGACAGAATAGAAATCTGAATAGAAGCCAAGAAAATAAAAATGTATATAGAGATTTCTGAATATGTTACTTGTTGGGCTTAAAAAAAAATTAAAAAGAAGCACAAACCTTGTCCTTAGCTACCCTAGAAGACAGCATCTCCATTCAAAAAAACCCAATTGTTAATTTTCTGTCCATTCATTAACTCATAGCCAAATTTTCTGGACTTTGTTTTTTTCTTTTCAGTATTGAATTCCAGGGCATATGTTGATTAAATGGACTGAAAATCTAACACAGTTTGGCCCATATTCTAATTTGTGTTGCAGTTAATATTCTGTCTATAATCTGTTCAAATGAGCAAAACAACTGGTAGTGAAAACACAATAATCTTACTGAAGCACTTGACAGGGCAATTTGGTTTTTATTTCTGTGATTTAACTGTCAAAAAATTAATAGTTTTGTGGCTTGTACTTTCAAAATTGCTTTAAGTGCACTTTGAGCACTGCCAGCTAGAGCCCTGCATGTCTGTGTCTCCTGGGACTTTTTCAGTGGGGAGACATGAGCCTGTTTCTAGGCAGGGGTTGCAGCAACACTTCCCTCCTCCACCTCTCCCCGTTCAGTTGAGGGTGGGTCAGTAACTGCCTTCTCTTGCCTGTGATAGGAAATTCTTGTCCTTCACTTGGAAAACACTGTTTAAATGGTTTGGGAGTTCTGCATCTTCCTCTGAAGATCAGGAACTTTGTGGGGAAAAGTTCTGCAGCCTGAGTCTGTGTCTTCCAATGCATGGTAGAATTATTCAGTTGTGTTATGGGTCAAAAAATTATTAAGTCAAACAGCTTTGCCTGAAGAAGGTTCCAATTATATATGAATCCCTAAGTAGCCACCTGTACAAATCACAGCTTTGCATGACGTATTTTTGCATGAGAGCAAAAATGCCCCGCACAAGTAGTCTGTTCCACATAACTGCATTGTCAACACGGTCCAGTGAGGCTGGCCCCATGAGTAATCATGCTAATATTTTTTACTCATCTTTTCTAAAATAGTTATACTGTAATTTTTTTCCAAGGAAATATAGTTAAGCTTGGCCTTAAAGCTTGTCTCAGCAGCACATCACTGGAAATTGTCTGAAGCACCCTTGAATCACATGCCAGTGAATTGTTATATTGAGATAACAAAAAGATCAGCATTTAGTGAATTTACAATTTCCTGGAATGATCTGACAAATCTTGGGGAGTAACAAGATTTTCTGACTGCTCTTCAGTTGAATCCAATGCATCTCTCTTAACCACTGCCAACTGAGCTTTTTCTGACTGGTTTTGTGTCTTTTCCCTTGAGTTTCAGGGCAAAGATGGAAGACAGAGGCTACCCTTCATTTATCAAAGTTTGTGACAGAAAGTATTGTTTGTTGACATCTTACTTGAGCGCAGAATATGGTTTTAGATAGTGTGCTGCACCTCATGGCATGCATGAAAGGAGATACCAACTTCAGACCACAACTATGGGTTCCTAACAAAGCTTTCAGTCACTCTTTTACATGGAAACAACCGATAGAACAAATGGCCATTGACATCAGTTAAATATTAAACATAAGCTATTCTTTGCTTTTTGTCAGGATTAACAAAACAGTTCAGTGCCATGGAAGAGCTGTCAGTAAGATGATGAAATGGGTGTGGGTGGGGACGTTCCAGGGAAGGACAGGGCAAGTGGGTAAAGATTGGCACAAGAGGCAACGGCAGTACATGGTGAAACCTCTTCTCTCTAATTAGAGAAAAAGTTTCTAAAGAAACTTTTCTAAAAAACCCCAAAACTACTAAACAACAACCCTCTCCCAAAAAAACCAGAAAGCAATTAAAAACAGATTATTGGAAATAGTCTCTCTAATAAATAGAGGGAAATATCCCACCTTCCCATAGGATAATGAGAGAATACTTGTGTACTATCTCCTGTAAACACCATCTGATTAAGGTCATGATACATACACTTTTAAGTATTTAATATACATCTTGCCATGTTAGATACTGTACCCTTGAAGATCAGACACCAAGATAGAAAGTGGTGGCATTACAATTCATTTGTGGGGACAGATTGGTCCAGTTGCATGAGTTAACAATGATATACACATTTGTATTTTATCAAAAGGGTCACTGCACAGGAAACAAATCCAAGAACAAAATTTCCAGGAATCCCTAATAAAGTAAATTTAAGCCCTAGACTTTCAAAACAGAATTTATTGAACCCCAATGCCCTATGTAAAAGCAGGCATTTTTAGATTTTTACTATCTGCAACTCACTCTGCAGTCAGTCAGACCTGATTAAGGGAATCATTCCTCCCTTTAGTTCTGGTCATTGGATATGCATCTGAACTTGTAAAAGTAGCTTTTCAATGGTAAAATACTTCATTCTCAGCTCTCAGACTGTGAGATAGCATTTCCTGTTAATGTATGTTGGTCTGAAGTGGAGGATTTTGGAAACTGGGAAGAGACAACTAGGGAAAAGCGGATTAGGAAAAGTCAAATGTACTTTTCCATGCCTAAAATACATTTTGTTTATCTACTTTTGGACTGATGCTTGATCTTCCTGCCAAGCTATACTGTAAAGATATAAGTAATAGATGCTTTGTTGTTGCAGTGGAAATTTTAGCAAATTAAGCCTAGATTGACAGGACACTGATTTCTATCAAAATTTGTTTACATTTGCCTAAATAGTTATCAAAGTTAAAAACCTCAATGCATTTAGGAATTAACTTTTTAATAATTTCTATCAGTTTCTAGTATTTTAGTTGAGAAGAAACAGAGATTTTTCTTTCAAACAATGTACTTTTATATGACTTTTTAACCTTCATTTCCCCACTCTTATAATATGCATTTTCCATTTAGATGTTTCCCCTTTCACAGAACATGAATGCTTTCCTTTGAATCATAGTAATT
>VZTZ01003631.1:0-65667 GCA_013400955.1 Drymodes brunneopygia | reverse complement strand
GGGCTAACAAGAACCTTATGAAGCTCAACAAGAAGAAATGTGAGGTCTTGCCCCAGGAAAAGCAGGATCCAGGAGTGCAGCATGAACTGGGATCTGCCCATCTGGGGAGCAGCTCTGTGGGAAGGGACCTGGGGGCCTGGTGGACAAAGCTCAGTATGAGTGACCAGTGGGCTGCTGTGGTACAGAAAGGGGACAGGAGACTGGGTGGCACCAAGGCCATCACCAGCAGAGATGACCAAGCCATTGTCCTGCTCTATTCACTGCTTGTCAGGCCTCACCTGGAATCCTGTGTTCAGTTTTGGTCCCAGTGGTACAAAATAGATGTGGACAGGCTGCAGAGGGTCCAGAGAGGGCCACAAAGATGACTGAAGGCCTGAGAATCCTGACACTGAGAAACAACTGAGAGAACTGGGTTTGCTCAGCCTTGAGACAAGGAAGACTCTGGGGAGACCTTATCACCTTGTCCTAGTATTTAAAGCCTAGGTATAGAGAAGATGGAGCTCTGTTTTTACAAAGAGTCACATGGAAAATACAAGGGTTATGGGGTACAAATTACACCTTGGGAGCTTCTGATTAGATGCAAGAGAAAAATTTGTCACAAAAAGAACAATGAGCCTCCAGCATGAACTCCGCATGGAAGCAGTGGATTCTGGTAGCATAGAACTCTCCTTAGCTCAAGTTGGATGAGATGCTGGGCCATCTAGTAGAGACTGTGCTTTTGCCAAGGAAGGTTAGACAAATGATCCTTGAGGTCCCATTCCAACCTGGCATTCTATGGTGCTATGATTTTGGGCACCCAATCCCTTTATCAGATGGCAGTATATGACCTATACATGGCTAAATCAGCCTTTTTACTTAGGCTGGTTCCATGCCATAAACACAAATCCTGAAAAGCAAGGCTGAGTGACAGGAAGGTGAGACCACATAGCCATGAAAGCTAACCTGACTGGCAGCATGTGCTCCATGTCCGTAATGCTGCATGAACCTGCAGCTGATCTGAGGAGCAGCTGAGAAACACCACTGTCTTCATCATGTCAAACACAAAAGCACATGCACACAATTTGGACCATTCGGAAGTAGTCAATTTTTAAATAAGCTTTTGCTCTTTCCCAGTAGCAAGCCTAGCTAAAATCAAAGTTGTTTCAGACAGGAATGTTTCAGACATCTTAATTAAATTATTTTACCTGCAGATATATACTGCATAAAAGTAGGTTTATGAGTTTTTAATGTGAGACCTTGCAAGTCCTGGTATGTTGGTGGAGCCTTTGCACACTATAATTTTTCCTTAAAACCTCCATGATCTGTCCTTTGTAAATGCAACCTCTGTGGCGATTTCCATGACTTACTTCCCTGTTCACAGCTTGCTTTACATCCAAGTACCAGAAAACATCCTTTCCTGCCCTTTTCTGTTTTCCTGAAACCTTGTATGGTGTGTTGAAAGGGTGGAAGGCAAAAAATATCCACAGATCTCCCCTGTGTGATCCTTTAACAAGATATGCCCTTTGCTGGGAGAAGATATTCTCATCTCATAGCAAGAAAAAAGTTGTCCTAGATACTGCTTCAGATATCTCCTGATTAGCACATGGACTGATGAGTACATAGAAAGAAACAACCAGGAAAGTAAGATCTTAACCTGAAAAATCTGGTAATTCCTCATTTCTGTTACAGTAATTGGTGAGATGTTTTGCTCAGAACTGGGATATAGGTTTGATATATAAATTCCATCTGTAACACAGGAATGAATAAACCAGTGCTAGTGGTTGAAAAGCTGTAACGTACTTGAATGTGTGACACATTTCTTCACATGTTGATTGCACAGCCCTACCTAAGAATAGTATGTTTTTCTCAGTGAAACCACAGAAGGATAAGTACTTACAGCACAATCCAATTTTTTTATTGTAATCAACGCATTTAATTATTTACAGAGTTTTATGCTGAAGCAAGTCCTCAAGGACTCAGAAATCTGTTAAAAAGACTGAAGATAATTGGAGTACAGTGAGTATTTCCAATAAGTAATGTGGATAATATTTAGCTGAACTAGGTTGCCTGGCTTGTTAAATTTGCTTTACACCACCCTGAAATTAGAGATGGCCTGAGGACAAGGGACTCACAAAGCTGTTGTGGTTCTCATTCCACGACCAGGCTAGTCCTGAAGATTTGATATCCAATTCTAAAGAACAGGAGAGTCCCTCAATAATGAATGGTAAATATCTGCCTGCAAAGTGATGTCCTACTGCCAGCATCATAGCTCAAGGCTTGCAAGGCCACAACATCTGATAGAATAAACATACCTCCAGCAGAGGTATATCCAGCAGATATGAAGACTAGTTCATGGCAGCTTGGAGGAATTTCAGTAGGTTGCAATATTTTCTGATGAAGTCAGAATGCCTATCTTTTAATAATTATTTGAGTGTTGTTACATCTGATGAATCTTGTTGAGTGTCTTAGTGTTAGACCTACAAGTCCAAAGCCCAATGAACTGCTCTTCAGAAAGCAACTCTGACTAGGAAAAGTATCCAACATGTTGTTTGACAACTGCTGTTGAGAAACTATTAAGCTGTCAATAAATCAACACTGACCTTTCCAAAGCTCATGCTGCATACAGCCATATTCCATCCACACAGAAAAAGGTGAGGTTTGCAAACATAATGGGCTTGTAAGAACTGATTGTCTTTGGGGCAAGGTATCCATATAGCAAAAGAAATGGGATTCATAACAAAAATTAGCTCCATATCAAATGAACGGGCAGACAGGACAGGTAAAACAATCTCCTCTTTTGCAAACAGCCAGAAATGCAGCTGCCTAACTTTTGCCACTGATGTTTGAGACAGTCTTTGTCTAATTATTGTCTTCAAGGTCCCCAAGGTAGTGTTAAGCAAATTCCATATTTAGGGAACCCTGGCTTAAATTTCTGTACTGACACGATCACACTCTGTCACACTTTGGAAAAATTAAAATAATAAATAAAATAGAATGAGAAAGTACAGTTTTAAAGAGCAACAGCTGGATGAAGTGTATGGTGGTGTGTATGGCAACTATTAATATGTTCTTAAATAGCAGTCAAAATGTTTACTTTCTGTAGATTGTGTAACATTCTCTATTGGGTACATGAAAACATCACTGTTTTACAACACGCTTTTCATTGAGGTTTATGTTATCAGTTACCCCAATTTTTTGGCACCCAAATAATAATAATAATAATAATATAAGATTTCAGAAGCAGTTTCACTGCTCTAGCAAAGACCGTAATACAATGGACGTAATATCTTAAAAGAAATAGATATGCTAGTCTAAACCAAAGGAAAATAATAATTCAGCTTTACACAATTCATTTTAATGCATTAGTGCAGTGAAATATGTAAGAAAGTTGAATTCTTTGCAGTGCCTTAAAGTGGTGGGAGATGAGCTCATATACTGTGCCCTACCTTGCATAACTCTTGATTTCACAGGTTCTCTGATTCAACCAAAGTACAAAACATAAAGAAAGGATCAGTGTCCTAGCAATCATTGCACAACAATGGTTTTAAGATCATTTTAGCAAAAAAAATGGCTGCTGTTTGCAGAAACTGCCCTTCAGCAGGGAGCACACATAAGCTGTTAGCAAACACTTTGATATAAACAATGGCACTCGCTGGAGAGAGAAGTGACCATCCACACTTCTTCTTACACACTTGTAAGGAAGCAAATGCTTGTAGATGCCTGTGCAGAGAGAAAGCAGGCTGTCATCTCATTGGAAAATAAACCTTCAAAGCATCTACTAGCCAATCCTGTAAGAATCAATGGTTTATTCCAACAAGGATGCCTGTCTAATTGCATGTGGATTGAACTCTGCTAAATAAAAGTTTTCTCATTCAGATTGCAATTTTATACAATAACAAACTCTTGTGAAGGATCTGTAGTGCCTTCTTCTGTCACTGTTTAACTCTTCCAAACTTCATCGACAAAGGGCATTCTTGGTACTCTCATTTCACTGGCTTACAGAATAGACAAACAAAAATTTACTGCATTTGAAAATACAGATGTCAAGAAAGTGTTTATGAGTTCCAGACAACATCTCAGTGGTAGAGTGAATACTGTTCCTATTTTTAGTCTACAAAGGACTAAAAATATGTTAAAGAACAAACATCATCAACAAAATCTTGTTTTCACAGATCTCTGCTAATGTCAGCTTATTTCCCCTGTCAGCCTGATCCTGACAGTGTGATTTTAGGATCTGGGCAAGGTGTTGATGTCATGGCATGATTCAAACTCGATATATGGCAGATGGAACCTGGCAAGTGAACCTTGTGCCCCACTTGTGAGTGATGCTCAGGGTGTCCTCATGTGCAGCAGAGCTTTTGCCCACTCTGCTCCTCCCTGATGCCAGTGCAACTCACCCCATTGTCCTGAGGGCATAACAAACCTACAGTAGTTTTTACGTTTATTGTGAAAACTAATGCAAAGCACTTTGTTATTTAAATGATCAAATACTCTATTAAATCCATGATAATATTTACTGTTGCTACTCACTCTTGTTATTACTGCTGTGGTTGGTGCTGTGGTATTGCTGAGATAAGAAAGAGAGGGAAGTGTCGGTGACGGAATCAAGCATTGTAATGAAAGTAAAGGGAAAGTTGTGATTTGCAAAAGGTCAGGGGTATCTAGTCTCTAGAAAAACTCAAAAATCCTAGAAAAAGGTTGAACAGTTAAATTTACTTTGTATATGTAACCCATCATTAGAAGTCCTTTATGGAATATGCTGCTGAACTAACAGATCTGTTTAAGCTTCTTAACTTCTGTATATCTGTGACTGCTACAACTTCAAACATCATAGGAAAAAGACATTTCATAGAATATATTTGCAACCATGTCGTGAATTCGGTCTCACTAGATGCACCTGGTCTGTAATCCTTGCTCCCTTCTCTTGTATTTCACTGGATTTTTTTCTACAGTTGAGCCATTGATTAAGATAGTGCTACTTTTTTTTTTTCTGTTTTTTCTCAGAAAGAAAGACTAAACATTGGCTGATCATTGGGGTTCAACACCCAGGGCGGTAAAAACAAAGAACAGAGGGACAGGTGAAAAGAGGAGTAGAAGTACTTTTCCATACCCTCTCTTACAATACCCTTCTGGACAAAATGTCCAACACACAGCTGAACAATCATGTTATGCAATGGGAGAGCAACTGGCTCACAGGATGAGTGTAAAGAGTTACAGTGAGTGGAGGGACATCAGGCTGGCAACACATCACTAGTGGGGTTCCACAGGGTTCTGTACTTGACCCTGTACTTTTCAACATCTTCACTAATGACATGGATGAAGGACTGGAAAGAATACTAAGTTTGTTGACAATGCTTAATTGGGAGGAGTTGCTGACTGCCGCAAGGGCAGAGAGGGTCTGCAGAGATACCTTGACTGATTAGACATGGACAATGGTCATCCATATGAAACATAACAAGGACAGGTGACAAAATCTGCAGCTGGGATGGGACAGCTCTGGTTGTGGGTATAGACTGAGGAATGAGAAGATGGAGAGAAATGCTGTGGAAAGGGACCTAGAGGTCCTGGTTGAAGTTGAACACGAGTCAGCAGTGCCCTGGCAGCCAGGAGGGTCACCTGTATCCTGGGGGGCATCAGGCACAGCATCACCAGCCAGGTAAGGGAGGGGATTGTCCTGCTCTGCTCTGGGGAGGCCTCACCTCGAGTGCTGGGAGCAGTTCTGGGTGCCACAGGATAAGAGAGATATAAAGCTGTTGGAGAGTGTCCAAAGGAGGGGACACAAAGACAGTGAAGGGGAAGCCATTGATGGGTCTGGAGGGAAAGCTTTAAAAGGTGCTGCTGAGGACACTTGGTTTGTTCAGCCTGGAGAAGAGGAGACTGAGGGGAGACCTCACTGTGGTCTTCAACATCCTCAAAAGGGGAAGTGGAGTGGCAAGTACCAATCTCTTCACGCTCATGACCAGTGATAGGAATTGAGGATGTGGCATGAAGCTGAGTCAGGAGAGGTTTAGGCTGAATATCAGGAAAAGGTTCTTCACCCAGAAGGTGGTCAAGCACTGGAAGTGGCTTCCCAGGGAAGTGGTCACAACACCAAGCCTCACAGAGTTCAAGAAACCTTTAGATAACACTCTAAGGCTCTCAGGCACATGGTGTGATTCTTGATGTATCCTGTGCAGGGCCATGAGATGAGCCTTATGGGTCCCTTCCAACTCAGTTTATTTTGTGATTTTATGATTCTATGATAAGTAAAACTGTGAAATGGCATTCCTGTCCCTAAGACCAATCAATTGCCACAATTAGATATGTGGCAAAATGTGGCAGAAGTAGGGAAAAAAAGAAGTGGTTTCTTATGATTTAAGACTTGTCATATAGTACCATAGGCCTGGCTCTGTTAAATTACATGTTTTCTCACTTTTGGATGTTTGAAAATCATTCCAGCTATTTTTTTTTTTGGTGTTTCTGTGGCTTTTTAATCATTGAGGAGTTTCTGACTTCTTTTTCTAGCTTTATTGCATTTTGTGGGAGTAATGTACTCCATTTTCCTTGCTGGCTTTTCTGTTAGGCAACTCTGAAGGGCCTCTTTGGTTTGGCAGCTTAGCACTGATTTTGTGGCCTACAAATGATTGCTTGTTTGCTTAGTTCTGACTTCACTACTTCTCTGGACTCCTTCTCCTGACATGCAGTTCTTGTTTCTTTTTCCCTGGTACAGGCAATGCCACTGTTACCTCAGGAGCTGAGTGAGCCAGACTGACCTAACCTGCTGTGGGGTGGCACCCAGGTTCACACGAGTGCCCGGGAAGGGAAACCTGGTGCTGCTGTGGGAACAAGTGACTGCCTGGCTCAGCTGCCTCACCCTGCAGGCAGCAGGCGCTGAGTGCTGTGCTGACAGGAAGCAGACCCTGACTCAAACGGAGCCATAGAGCCAGCTGCCTGCAGCCAAAATGATGACTGCGCGAGAGGCTCCCTCTGGACATGCAGGCTGCCTTCAGTCTTATTCTTCGCTCTGCATCCTGCTCTCATTACTGTGAGCTGGGTCTCTGTTTCTGCCTTGCTGTACAAACCACTAGTCCATATCACTTCGTTTAAGTAACTTGTTCAGTATAATAGGGGAATTTTTGGGGTAGCAGAGAAGAATAGTAGTGTTACAAGAATTTCAGCTACCTTAACCTTGAGACCATGTCTTTATAACTCATCTTATTCCTTGCATGCTTTGCAACTTCTTCAATAAATGAGGCAAAAGACTTCCAGATAGCAAATTTCTTCTGTAAACAAACCTATTTTATTCCCCAAATATCATATCCCATGCTTTGAGTGTTAAAACACTCCTGTAAAGAAAAAAACAGCATGGAAACATGCAATTGGGCTACCTCATAATGCCAGCACATAAGGGACTCTGTGTGTGTGTGTGTGTGTGTGTGTGTGTGTGTGTGTGAAATAAATTGTAAAAATTTATCTCTTTCTTAGATTTTGAGTGCTTGGCACGGTCTTCGTGTTTTATCAAAAATGTACTCCCTTTCTTTCTGAAATTAAACTAATTCCTTCCAGTTTGAAAAATAAATGGGGCTGAACATTTCAAACTGTAAGCACAGACCTTAGTCACAAACCTAACACAGCAAATGTAATATCAGGCTGTCACCCTTTCGTACAGGCTGTACTATTCTAGAAACAGAGATGCACATTTCCCAAGGCCTTCACTGTCATTCTGCTGTGTGGTATTTCCTGATTCGATCAATGGTTTTCAAGAAGAGCTTTTTCCGAGTGCTTAGAAGTCATCTGCTCCTCTCCTTCCTTTCCTGATCTATTGATTTGCCCAACTCATCACATGTGAGTTTTTACACTACTCTCTTGCTTTCCTCCACGTGAGTGGAATGACTTAGTCTGCTTTACAAGTGAGTCTACCACATGCATGACCTGACTTTAAATGATCCTGATACTTTTAAATCAGCAGTAAGTTTCAGATTACAAAACAGCAGCTTTACACTGAGGAAGCTCAATCATAAAACCATCCCTTTTTACATCTAGGCATTCTTAACCTGTATAACTCAGCTGACCTGTTGTTGTTGTGGGTGTTTTCCAAGTGACAGTGAATGAAAAGAAAGATTAAGAAACCTGTAAACATATAACTGTCTATTTCAGCATCTGTGTGGCACAAAAATCAATGTATGTCTACCGAGAAGTTTTTTTGTTTCACGTATTGCCTCACTAAGAACCTTCAACATTTTAAGAGGTGAATGCATTATTTTAGGACCAATGACAACTGATTTATCATTTTATAGGACAGGAATTGTAAAGTCCTTTTACATCCCTCATGGCAGAAACAGGGAAGATGAGTAAGCAGGTAGGAAAAATCCTGTTTCCAGAATCAGTAACATTGTCACTAAGTTACCAGTACCATATGTCACTAAAATGTCATATTTCTAGATGTCTGAAAAATATTTCCTTGGAAATATAAAGAATATTCAATTATTACTTGCCAGAGAAAATCCTGGCAGCCAGGTCAGGTGGGAAGAAAGCTGCTCAGACACCTCACTATCTTCTGAAGATGTGGGGCTAATGGGACAGAGCTGTGAGGAGTCCTGTCCCCCTTACAGCTTCCCACTCACAGCTAGGTCCCTTCTCTGACCTTGCAATTTCTGTATCCTGAAGGAAAGCTCTGACTGGATTTGATGAAAGGGCCTGATTTTGAAAGCAATTGAGATGTTGAGAAATCCAGAGTCCCTGTTGAAATCAGTGTCTGGTGCCAGGCAAGGGTCCAGCACTGAGGGTGTGTGTCAATAGACAGTTGCCCTAAATGAACATCCCTGTAGTACACAGGTTCTTGTAAGCTCTGCACAAAAATTAAGCTGTTTGCCTTATCAGTGAGTACAGCAATTAACAAGTTATTTTTAGTACAGCTGCCTTTTCCCATAGGATTGGCAGCTAGAAGGAAAGCTACAGTCAGCACTGTTCAACAGGTAGGTCCTGCAGCTCACCAGCAAGCTCTCCAAGGGTCAACTGTGGCCATGACCAATTTGTCAAAATGTGGTCCCAGCTGCTCAGGCAAGTGGCAGCTCAAAGGAGGAAGAGAGGCAGACTCAAACACAGACCTGGCACAGCATCAGCTTGCCACAGGTTGTCCGGGCTAGTACTCTTGAGCACGAGAGCCTTGGTCACTGTCAGATCCCTTGTTTATTTCTTGCTACAGACTCCCCCTTTTATGGCAGTAAGAAATTATTTAACAGCCTGTCTTCCTGCTTGAAACTGCTAGCACTCATCACTACGTCTCTGCTTCTCCTCTGTTTCCCCACTACTCTTACAGGCGGCCACATGCCTTTTCCTTCCCCAGATGTTTTCTATGTGGATCCCTCTCAATTCTGTGTGTTTCGCTGGTATCCAAGCTCATTTTCTCCATCCCAGGCGCCTTTATTTGTTCTTCTCTTGAATGATTTTACATAACATTCCAAATGACATTTTTATTGCAGTATTTTCATGGTCCAGCAAAATTTGCCAAGGGAGGTGTTTTACAAATAATATTATTACTTTGAAGACGTAGTCCTGTGGAATCACAGAACATGTGGTTATGTTTTAATACATTCGTTTTCACTGTGTGTCCTCTATTATGATTTTGCCTCACTGTGTGATATTGGTTCAGTAAGTGGTATTTATCTGTAAGATATCAACAACATGATCTGCTTCAAGTGCAATATGTTGAATTATCTCCCTCTGAGACACGGAGGTGATACTTCAACATAACCTTGCCTGACCTTCCAGGGAAGTCTTCTAAATCTAAGGCAGAACTAGTGATTGTACTGATCCAGGACAGCAGCCTGAGAAGGTTCTCATTATATTTTTAGAGCCATCACTAATGAGGTCAGTTGGTCCACATCCTACTTAAGGATGTGGTTTCTGAAGCTTCTAAAGCTTCTGAAGCTTCTGAGCCATGCAAGCACAGCTGCATTCTGTGTGCAGTAAGAGAGCAGGTCATGGCAAAGTGAGCAGGGTGGCAGGCACATCTCTCCTCAAGTGTTCTCTGCAAACTGTTTCTAGGTCAGCAGGTTTAGTACTGACAATGTAGGGAAAATAGTGATGCAGTTAACACACTGTGAAGACCCAGGGTTTCTGTCTTTATTGGTCTGATTTTAACCTTGTCACATTAAAGAACCATTACAAAGATAATTATATTTAAATAATGCACAAAAGATCAGTTTGGCAATGGGCTACCTGCAGCTGAGAGCCCAGGCCAGACAGCAGCAAGAAGGAGGATATAGAAACAGTCTGACAGAAGCTCAGCAGGGAAATAGTGAGTAAGTTGTCTTTGGATTTTGATAAGAGAAGATATTTTCCCTGAGAACGTTTCAAAGGCAGAAGGCTCTGTCTTAAATACAGGGTTTATTCCTCTAGAACCAAATTATCTTGTAAAGAAAAATCTAAAAGAGATGGTTTAACATGATCTCTATGGCCCAGTTAAATGTGCTTTCATCTGGAATTTTGGTAACATATTTGAACCAATCAATTAATTTTTTTGGTCATCTTGTGGTCCACAGACCTACAGGTGTCTGTATTATTTTAAATGCTATGGGAAGCTGACTAAGAAAGACACCTGTGCAAATTCCGAGACTACATGAAGGGTTCAGTTAACTACAGCTCTCCAGTGGAAGTTTGTTTTTGGCATCACAGACTCAAGAAGGTCAAAACTGTTGAAGGTAATAATAACAACTATTTAATGGCTTATGTGCACATCCTCCTAGGGATATTGTGGTGACCAGAGAAAGAGGAACATTCCATCCAGGAACTCCAAGATCTCTGTGCAAAAAAGTACTACTACCATATATTTTTAACTTCCTAGCATAAACGGTGTTCTAAATTTGTTCAGTGTTGTTAGAAAGGACCACGCTTCATAGAGGTAGGCTTTGAGCCACACAGAACTCTAGATCCACTGAGAAGCTTGGAAGAAAAAAGGTGATGCCTAGATATAATTTACAATTCTCTCATACAAGACATCTAGGCCTCACAAAATGTTTTCCTCTGGTGGATAATTATTTTGACCATGTTTGGGCAAAGTTTCATCCTGTTCCAATCTTATGAGTACTGGAACAATTCTTACTTAAATATCTTAAGCTCAGATAAAATTAGGTTTCTCTACTACAGTGAAATGTTCAAGGACACTTTCATTGTCTACTGTATCTAAAGGCAAATAAATAAATAAATGTGTGTCTGGACTTCAAGGAAGGCATAAATTCAGTCAAAACATAATCAGCTTCCTTTCCCCATCTTTGTGTTTTTATAATCACAGGCAGAAAATTGCCTGCTCCCAAAAGAGAGATGAACAGTTTCTAAGTCTCATCTGCAAAGGATGCTCACTGTTTCCAGGGGCACTACTGAAGGAAAAACTCCAGAAAATCCTTCATGTACGTATCCTCATGGCAGAGGAAAATGGCTCTTTCAGTTTTTCTCAAGCCATTTCCTACATGCTATTAGGTTAAAAGAAGACATCAGAACACAAGTATCTACATCAGGCCTAATACCAATTCCCAGCCCTAGCTTATATCTGCATAATTTCTATTTAAACAATCACTCACTCTCAGGAGCTGCCTGTTTTCTTTTACACCAAAAACCTGAAGAAAGGATAAACTTACATCTAGTAAAAGACCAGTAATAAAAAGGAAAAAATGCTCTTCTGGTAAATCTTATTCCCAGACATTCTGGGGACACTGATGAAGTTACAGATGTGATTCCCCAGGCTTTGTAAAACACAGCAAACAGTTCTTCATATCCACAATTAATGGATATCTGTGACTATCCAGAAGATATTTTTAAATATGCTATCTTTGAGACGGAAAAAATGCTTCCCATCTCTCTTCCTCCCACTTTTCTTGTCTGGTTGACTCTTTTACATCAATCAACAGCCTTGAAAGGGTAGATTTTGTAACTCAAATATGAACAGTAGAAAGAATAGTAATTTTACTTACTTGATCTGCTCTTTCTTCTAGCTTAGCACCTTGCAATCTCTCATAGGTAGACTGCACATGAGAAAAACATGAATATGACAGTGCTCCACTATCACTGCTTAAACTGCTATCTGTCCTCCTTCATTTCCATGACTGTGCAGTCTGTCAGTAGGTTTCAGAGTCCATAAATGTGCTCAGATCCTTCCATAAACTGCAGAAAGTGCATTGTGAAACATTTTGGTTTCACAAGAAGGGATGCTTGAAATTTCTGCCCAGGTCCTCTTCTCTGTGACTCTGCCAAGGTTTATGTGAAAAACACCCTTGCACTAACAGTGACTGGAACCCTCCTCTTGGTTCCCAGAGGATGATGATCGGTGTTCTGGACCATGCAATTCTGAGCCTCTCTTCCACTGCCTGTGTATTGTGAATGCAAGGCAGGGATGCACTGCCATCAGTGTGTTGGAGATATGTCTTCTCTCAAACCTGGACATTTTATACTTGTCAGAAAGAGCTTTGGGCACTCTCATGGATTAACCACATCTGACAATACTACACAACTGCTCACTCATTTCTCCCTCACCCCTACTCCCTCCCCAGTGGGGAGGAGAATCTGAATGAAGAGGTAAATCTCTGTCATGGTTTCAGCCAGGGTAGAGGTAATTTCTCCTCAGTAGCTCTGACAGTGCTATGTTTTGGATTCCAAATGAAAATGGTGTTGATAACACACTGATGATTTGGTTTGTTGCTAAGTTGTGCTTATTCTAAGTCAAGGACTTTTCTCCCTCTTGTCTTGTGCTCTGTCAGTGAGGAGATAAAGAAACAAACTTGGAGGGAGCATAGCTGGGACAGGTAACCCAAATTGACCAAAGGGGTACTCCACATCACAGAACATCATGCCCAGTATTTCAGCTGGGGGGAGTTACTCAGAAAGGAGACCAGTCTGGGGGAAGGGAGGTCTGGCATCAGTATTCAGGTGGTGAACAATTATATTGTGCACTGCTTGTTTTTCCCTTTTTATTATCATGATTTACCATTATTACTGTATTTTACTGTATCTTCAATTATTGAACTGTTCTTACCTTAACCAACAAGNAAAATGTTTTCCTCTGGTGGATAATTATTTTGACCATGTTTGGGCAAAGTTTCATCCTGTTCCAATCTTATGAGTACTGGAACAATTCTTACTTAAATATCTTAAGCTCAGATAAAATTAGGTTTCTCTACTACAGTGAAATGTTCAAGGACACTTTCATTGTCTACTGTATCTAAAGGCAAATAAATAAATAAATGTGTGTCTGGACTTCAAGGAAGGCATAAATTCAGTCAAAACATAATCAGCTTCCTTTCCCCATCTTTGTGTTTTTATAATCACAGGCAGAAAATTGCCTGCTCCCAAAAGAGAGATGAACAGTTTCTAAGTCTCATCTGCAAAGGATGCTCACTGTTTCCAGGGGCACTACTGAAGGAAAAACTCCAGAAAATCCTTCATGTACGTATCCTCATGGCAGAGGAAAATGGCTCTTTCAGTTTTTCTCAAGCCATTTCCTACATGCTATTAGGTTAAAAGAAGACATCAGAACACAAGTATCTACATCAGGCCTAATACCAATTCCCAGCCCTAGCTTATATCTGCATAATTTCTATTTAAACAATCACTCACTCTCAGGAGCTGCCTGTTTTCTTTTACACCAAAAACCTGAAGAAAGGATAAACTTACATCTAGTAAAAGACCAGTAATAAAAAGGAAAAAATGCTCTTCTGGTAAATCTTATTCCCAGACATTCTGGGGACACTGATGAAGTTACAGATGTGATTCCCCAGGCTTTGTAAAACACAGCAAACAGTTCTTCATATCCACAATTAATGGATATCTGTGACTATCCAGAAGATATTTTTAAATATGCTATCTTTGAGACGGAAAAAATGCTTCCCATCTCTCTTCCTCCCACTTTTCTTGTCTGGTTGACTCTTTTACATCAATCAACAGCCTTGAAAGGGTAGATTTTGTAACTCAAATATGAACAGTAGAAAGAATAGTAATTTTACTTACTTGATCTGCTCTTTCTTCTAGCTTAGCACCTTGCAATCTCTCATAGGTAGACTGCACATGAGAAAAACATGAATATGACAGTGCTCCACTATCACTGCTTAAACTGCTATCTGTCCTCCTTCATTTCCATGACTGTGCAGTCTGTCAGTAGGTTTCAGAGTCCATAAATGTGCTCAGATCCTTCCATAAACTGCAGAAAGTGCATTGTGAAACATTTTGGTTTCACAAGAAGGGATGCTTGAAATTTCTGCCCAGGTCCTCTTCTCTGTGACTCTGCCAAGGTTTATGTGAAAAACACCCTTGCACTAACAGTGACTGGAACCCTCCTCTTGGTTCCCAGAGGATGATGATCGGTGTTCTGGACCATGCAATTCTGAGCCTCTCTTCCACTGCCTGTGTATTGTGAATGCAAGGCAGGGATGCACTGCCATCAGTGTGTTGGAGATATGTCTTCTCTCAAACCTGGACATTTTATACTTGTCAGAAAGAGCTTTGGGCACTCTCATGGATTAACCACATCTGACAATACTACACAACTGCTCACTCATTTCTCCCTCACCCCTACTCCCTCCCCAGTGGGGAGGAGAATCTGAATGAAGAGGTAAATCTCTGTCATGGTTTCAGCCAGGGTAGAGGTAATTTCTCCTCAGTAGCTCTGACAGTGCTATGTTTTGGATTCCAAATGAAAATGGTGTTGATAACACACTGATGATTTGGTTTGTTGCTAAGTTGTGCTTATTCTAAGTCAAGGACTTTTCTCCCTCTTGTCTTGTGCTCTGTCAGTGAGGAGATAAAGAAACAAACTTGGAGGGAGCATAGCTGGGACAGGTAACCCAAATTGACCAAAGGGGTACTCCACATCACAGAACATCATGCCCAGTATTTCAGCTGGGGGGAGTTACTCAGAAAGGAGACCAGTCTGGGGGAAGGGAGGTCTGGCATCAGTATTCAGGTGGTGAACAATTATATTGTGCACTGCTTGTTTTTCCCTTTTTATTATCATGATTTACCATTATTACTGTATTTTACTGTATCTTCAATTATTGAACTGTTCTTACCTTAACCAACAAGTTTTACTTTGATTCTCCTCCCCATTCCACAGGGGCAGGGGGGAGACAAGGGAGTTGAGCAGCCGTGTAGTGCTGACTTTTCAGCTGAACTAAAACTGTGACAGCCCCATGGGCTGAGATGAGAACAGTATTATAATTAAAGCAAAAATGTAACTATATAATAATAACAAAATAGTAGTAGTACTAGTAGTAGTAGTAGTAGTAGTAGTAAAAATAGTAATGATAAAGAGAGGGAGAAAGGGAAACCCAGAATAAACAAGTGATGCACGATGCAACTTCTCATCACCCACGCATAGATACCCAGCCTGTCCCTGAGCAGAAACAGCCCCTTTTCCAGGAAACTAGATGCAGTTTATGTACTGCACATTGCTCTGTAGTATGAAATACCCCTTTCTCCAGCTGGGGTCACCTGTCCTGCTTGTGCTCCCTCCCAGCTTCTTGTGCACCTCCTAACTTGCCTGGCACAGAAACCAGAAAGTCCTTAGGGTAAACATTACTCAACAACAACGACAACTAAAACATCAGTGTGCTATTGAAATTATTCTCATAGTAAATTCAAATACAGCACTATACCAGCTAGTAAAAAGAAAACAAAGTCTATCCTGGCTGAAACCAGGACAGGCACAGGCTCTGTCTGACATGCAGTCCAAATAACAAAGAGTGAGCTTTAGCAGGTAAGAGGAGTCTTTAGAGAAGGGAAACCAGATGTTTCTATCACATTTTTGCTAGATGCTTGCTGAAGCAGCAGTGGTTTTTTTCTTGAGTCAAATAAAAAACGGCGGAAGGATGTGTCATCTCAAAGTAGCTACTTTCACTGCAAAATAAACAATTCCTATTAAATCTAGATGAGTCTGATATAAACCTATTCTCAGTCAAGCAAGGATATCCAGTCCAGTAAGTTGCATTTCATTATATTATACCCTTAGATTTTTCCAGTGTAGTTCTCATCTCAATTTCCTATGCTTTTCAAACTGTCAGTGAAATTTTTGCAACACACTGTATTCAGAGAAGAACTTCCACTGGGGAAACTATTTAAATAATTTTGTTATGTCTTTCCATCTGTTGGTCCAAGTGTACACACAGTTTTTACTAAATATGAAGTAAACAAACTGCTGCATCAGTCCAAGGCTATTTTGCAGACTTAACCATGTCAGCACAGGCCTCTGAAGTACTTGGATGAAATAAGCTGTTTAAGTATGAATTCTTATATTATCACTGTTGTTGATATGTTCCAAAACAATCTGGTTTATACAGAGAGGTTTATACAATGTGCCAGAATGGGAGTTAAAAAACATGAGAGCCAAGTGAGCTGTGAGTCGTACAGACCTGCAACTCCCAGCCTCTAATAACCTGCACTTTAGGAAGTTACTGCAGGGACAAATCCATGGGCTGTCCTGTCATGTACTAAGCACAAATTTACTTCTTTGTGTTTCAACTCATTTGCACTTGTGGGCTTTGAGGGCTTCTGAGTTAAAAAGTTCCACATCTGCATGGCAGAAAACAGACTTCTGGGTGCTTCAGGCACTCTTATTGCTTTGCTGCCCTTTAGCTCCAGAACAGCTTCCTATTTCCCCCTTCTTGCTGCCTGTGGTTTACAGGTGTTGCTGACTGCCTCCTTAGAATATTTCTTTCCTGGCAGACATTTTGTTCATTGCTCTGTTCTCCTTTTGTTTTCCCTCATGAAATTAGGAGGCCAGGACTTTTGGCAACACCACAGCAGACATTACACCATGATGAGCACAAACCAGATAAATTTCTGTCTAAAATACCCCATGATGCACTTATCCTTTGGCTAGTGTAGAACACTGATTAGACAACTTTGGAGACTCCCCACTCCACTGCAAAACTTCCCCTGCCATATTCTCTCCCCCTCTTTGCGACCAGTTTTTCTCTTGTGATAGCTTCTCAAAAGGCTTTTGCTGAGGCCTGTTTTACACACCCCTATGCCCCTGTCAGACTCATCTGTGCCATCTGGTACTTGGTCCCCTAGGGACTCCTGTAGACTTGCCTCATGTGAGGCACCATGATCTTTCTCACACATTTAACAGAGTGCATTCTTCCGCCTTAATTACCATGACATCTGGAGGAAAAATAAATGTTTTCATATGAAAAAATTATATTCCTGAGAATCCATGACCACACAGCTAGCATCTGGGGAAATGGCTCTCTTTGGGACAGCCTCTTGGGTGTGCAGTTAGCATCTGCACATGAATGTAAGCTGTCTTTCTAGAGGTGTCCATGGGTTTTGGGCTGGTCTGCAGGGAACTGGGCATCCAGCTGGTCTGCCCAGGTACAGAGCCACCTGGTGAGAGTCCCATACTTGGTTTGGCTTTCTGTTTCATCAGCAAGCAGTCTCCTGCCTTTGTGCTTTCCAGGCCAGTCATGTGGGTGTGTGTTAGAGCTGCAGCTCCCAGAAAGAGTGACCCCAGACTTCAGAGACCAAATAAAAGCCTGCTAGATATGCTGGGGATGAAGGGCTGTTAGACTGGATAAAGCATGGAGCTGCCTGGTCCCTGGGTGCCAGTCCACTTTGTTCCCTGCAGGCAGAGACCAGGTGAAGCTGCACCAGGCAGATTGCTGTGCCTGCCTCTCCCCATGTCAGCTCTTTACAATACCTCTCTGTGCTTGCAGAGGTCTCCCTGAGCAGTGGGTTTGATAGAAGCACATCTAGGTGAAGATCTCCAGGTACAACTCTCCAGTCCAGCACAAAACTGCATGGGATGGTCCAAGCAGTGAAGGGCACCTGTCTTGCCATGTTTTCTCTTCACCTTTCAGAAAGTAAGGTGTCCTGACGGGTAGAAAATGCACAGTCCAGACCCAAAGATACGTCCCTGATGTGAGCAACCCATTGGATAAGTGCTGAGAGCAGTTCACTGACTGCGTGGCAGGAGCTGGGTCTGATGTGACCTGAGAGACAAGCTGGCTTGCAATAAACCACTGGAAACTAGGGGGGGAAGTGTCACCCCCGACGCTGCAAGCAGAAGGTCTTGCACTGGGTTAGCTGGGTCTGAATTTCGTTCTGGTCCGGGGATCCAAACACTGGGCATCCACTTTGTGGACAAGGCGCCTCCCTCCCCTTCTTTTGGGCTTCCTGTGCTCTATGAGGGTCCCCGTGGCCACTGCTGTCCTGCAGCGCCGGTGCCTGGCTCGGCCTGGGGGGACCGGGGAGCCAGGGGGGCAGAGGGAGGCTGGCAGATCTGGCTCCCTGCCTGAGTGTGACAGAGTGCAAAGGCGATGGCAGTCCCGGGGGAGCACATGGTGACGGGACGGGTCTCCGGGACCTTGCTGCGCTCCGATCTAGACCTTAAAAAACAAACAACCAAAAACAACCAAAAAATAGAACCGAAAGAAACATGACAACTATACGAAACCAACAATTAAAAAACAAACAAACAGACAAGCACAAAAGAAAGCCACCTAAGAAGTGAAACGAGACCTCCTCTCCCCCGAGTCTCCGGAGGACGGCGGAGAGCTGGCACCGCAGCCCGAGGCGATGGGTGCCGGTCCCGGAGGGCTGGGGCGAGTTGGGGCGCCCCGCGCAGCCCTCGGGTGCAAGAGCGAGTCCCTGCGCGGCGCTCCCGGCCCACGTGTGCGGAACCCGGCGGGCGGAGGGAGGGCGACTAACCCCTCTTTTGCAAACCAGATTTGTCCCCGCCTGGCTCTCCGGTGCAGCGGAGGACAGAGCGGGGCGGCGGCGGCCCCTCCCCAGCGACGGCCGGCCCCAGCTCCGCGGTCGTGCCGGCCAAAGGCGGCGGCGAGCGAAGCCGGGGCTGCGCTTGTGCTCTCCGCAGGAAAACGGGAAGCAAACGTCGGCGGCTGTCGGAGGGGACATCGTTTTGTCGCCTCGGACAAAGGGCAAATAAACGCTGTAGCCCGAATTTATCAAGTGATCTTCGTGACCGAGCGTTTCTCACTGTGTGTTCGGTTTGTTTTTCCAGGACCTAAGCAATTTTTAATGTACTATACACTTCCCGCTTAATCCCCCTCGTTTATTATATAATTACGGTTTCAAAGTGATTATGTAATTAAAATCATGTTTCACTGCAGCGTACTTCAAAAGAAAGGCAACCTTCCCCAGCATTATTTGCCGGTGATGTCATAATTTCCCTGTGATATTTAAAATAAACACATTAGTCCAAGAATTCTAAACATGTCTGAAAGTATATAATGGAATTGATTGGCATAAAGCGACGGTGAAACCTATCACTAGTTTAATATATTTCTATGCTCCCATGCAGTGTAAATTATAGGATAATGGGGTGCAGGCGATGGTAAGCTCTGTTTATATAATCCATTTCTTCACACAAGTTCCCATTGCTTTTCCTTCCCTTTGCTGTATGTGGTGGTTCTCTGATCCTACTGACCTCAGCCATGTGTTTTCACTTTTTCTTCTGATCTCAATTCCATGACCAGCGGGGAATAAAATACAAATTGAATAGTAACCATTCACAGGCCACTCTTTTCAAACTGTTGTTAAGCCTTCTTTGTCTTGTCTAGCAATTGATAGATAAATGTGTCGTATTTTACCCAAGTCTTTCTTCTCTCCTTGTAAAGCTTTGTTGCCCAAAGTTCCTTAGTCCATCTTTCTCTTTTTCTTTCTAAAGAAAATCATTTCATCAGGGCTTGTCACCGAAAGGGACCATTCCCTTCATTGGCAGTACAACGGGTGATGGTTAAGCAGCGGAATTGGACAAAAATATCAGAAGGGAGAAATAAAGGAATTCCCCCAACATTTGGTCCGATCTTTTCCCAGCACGACTGGAGGTTAATTTTAAATTTGACTTGTTTCTTCTGTACACGGTAAATAAAGTGCTCCCTGGGCTTCACGAAGTTCCTTTCTGAAAAGGAGAAAGTTAAGTACTCGAAAAGGGAAGAAAATTTAAAAAAAAACCCTCATCTTTTCCCTCTGCATGTCTCTTTCATTTCAAACCTGCTTTCTGCGCTCTCAGGCGGGGCCAACGCTGTTTATTCAGCTTCTCTTGACAATGAGAAGCAAGTAAGAGAATTTTAAACGATCTCTTGTTATTTTGGGGCTTGTTTTTCTAGCGGTCTTCTCTACGGCTGCTTCTTTGGGGATATAATGCAAAAGAAAATAATTTGGGAAACCCATAGAGAAAAACATGTCATCAATCCCATGCCCTTTATTTGATAAAAAAAAAATTGTGAAGGTTTCTTCTGTGATCATCTAAACTGCAGAACTGCGGTGGTTATAATTATTACCAAACTGCTAATGTGCTGAAGGCAGTCTGAGACAATTTAGCGTATATATTTTAAATAGCTTGGTTTAAATGTCCCTTTTTTTTTTTTTTAAGACTTACTCCACCTCTATTGCAAACCGGCGTTTACCTATTAACAACTGTTTTAAAAGCGGTGGTTGAGAAGAGGGATCTTTTGTTGTGCCCCTTTTTGAAGAACTCCTGCTCATAGGCAAACATTTTGAAGAGTGCATCGGTCTCTAATCAAAATAATCCAGATTCTTGTGTGAAAGGTAAATATTTTGCAACCACATTACTGGAGCTGAAATAACCAAACAAGTCAGACACCGAAATTAGCAACATGGTGAAGTGTGGGCAGTGAGAGAGCTGCAACACAGAGAAGAGGTCCTCTTAACCTGCCAAAAGCTGTCGAGTGTTTCTTTAGCAGAAAATGCTGCCGTGAGGTTTCGAAGGAAATGCAGCTTAGCAGAAAAATAATTTTCGAAATTTTTCTGGAGACAATGACTGTCTGAAGCGAAGTTGTGTACCTGTAAAACGAGCCCCTGTGTATCACATGCTTCATATTAAACTTTCATGCAGTTTTCCTTCCCTGTTTTTTTCCAGCTAAAGGGTTCTTATAAACTTTCCTTCGTTTATTTAAGTCTGGTTTTCATTGCTGCAGTTTTGCATGGTTTGCCTTTGTTTAGTTTATTAACCCACAGGGTTACTTTAACTAAATATTTGGGCTGAATACTTTGGGGTAGGATTTCAACGTTTTCTAACAAAATTACTGAGTTTTTTGAAGCCACACAGAGAACTCTGTGTTGACTTTATTAGTCAATTTAACAGGCTATAAGGAAAATAAAAATAAGAAACATACTAGTGTATCCCCTCCAGTGGGGATTGGGGTTGAAACTGGTCTCTTATTTAGTGTTTCAGATGCCATTGAGGCTGCGTTAACTTTACAAAGGTTTTAATAGAATTGTCAAATGTACAGCACCTCTGCTTTGCCGAAGCCTCGCGCGGTGCCCGATGTCGATCACGGAGGTATTTTTAAGCCCCCCACGAAGGGGGGGGAAAAAAACCCAACCAAAAAAAGTACCTCTCTTTGTGCTTGCTGCCTCACGCCCCGGGCGAAGGGTGAGGGATGGCCTGTCCGCGGGAGAGGTACGGCCCCGGAGGGAGCCCGGGGGGACGGGCGCAGCCCTGCTGCGGCACTGACCTGGGTCCGGGGGCTGCGGACTCGGACTGAGCCCGGCCCCATCTGCCGCCTGGGGAACGTGCCCCACCCCGCATCCTGGCAGACTCTCCCGCAGCCTCCTGTTGGGGTTGGCATGCTTATTTTGGGTGCTTCTTGCTTAGTTTAGCTTAGTTTAGTTTTGGTTTTGGTTTGTTTTGTTCACTTTTGCTTTGTTTTGTTTCGTTTTGTTTTGTTTTGTTTTGCTTTGTTTTGTTTTTAAAAGCATTTGCCCTGGGACAGAAAGTAACAGGTTAGTCTGGGACATCTGGGCACTTGGAGAGAGAGCAAGTTGCAGGCAGTCCTGTGTGTTGGGAAGAAGCAGCTCTTCTACAGAAGGAACCCAAAATGTCCTTGGCATGGTGTCACTTGCCTGGGTTGTAGGACCCTGCAAGCAAAACCAGGGTGGCAGTAAGCTGGCCTGCTGTTCAGTACAGTGCTCTGTCAGGAGGAAACCAGGGCATCCTCCAAGACACTGCTTTGGATACCAGTCACCAGCCCATACAGGAACCCTTCTGTGCCTGTGGATTTTCTTTAGGGCACACATCTCTTCCAGCAACTAACTGTCCAGTCCTCTACAGGACTCTTCATAGGGTGCTCTACAGATGGGCCCAGTGCTTGAACAGTGTAGTCTTGTCATTTAAAGGCTAGTAACATCTCCTGGGGAAAATTCCCTGTGTGGGGAATGGTAAGTGGGGAGAGGTAAGGAGCTTACAGCTACCTTTTCCAATGGGGATCTGCAGAGGTAGATAATCTCGAGCCTCAAGAAAGACAGAGGAAGGGTAGCAGAGTGTGGAGACGCTACAACAGCAATGAGACATGAAGACCAGTCTGTTGATGTCTGCTCCCTTAGGAAAACAACAGCCAACAGAAAGATGCAAAGAGGGAAGAGGAAGGGGCCAAATTGGGAAAGATCCTTGAAGGGCATCTTTGAAGGAATAAACAGAGACAAAAGCTTTCTTTGTTACCATCACAGAAAAAGACATCGCAGCTTCCAAAGCAGAACACCCCAAACCAAAGTGAGAGCTATGCCTGTGTGGGTGAAAGAGAAAAACCCTGTGTAAAACCTAGGTGGACACAACCAGGAAGTCAAAACTTGCAGAGAAGCCTGATCAGAGCTACAGACAGGTCACAGGCCTGCAAGAAGTCCAGCAGGTCTGTGGTCAAATATTGGAGGGACAGTCCAAAATTTTAGGAAAAGCAGTTGTGTGCTATTAGTGTCCACTAACTACTCTGATAACTTTGAATCTCAGACCTAGATTTTAGAGTTATGTGAACCCCAAGACAGATGCATTGGTGCATCTAGCAGGGAGTTGTGCCTTCACTTGTTTTACGAAGTCCTCGACAAGACACAAGAATGAAAATGCAGAACTCTTGCAATACCTCTCAGCCGTAAATCAGTCTATCCACGATGATCAACAATAACCCAGCAACAAATGTATGCCATGTCTGTCAATGGGATTAATTCAGTGTAAAAACGAAGCTGCCACTTCTGAAAGAGCAGCTTACTACCAACATGCAATAGTGAGGTTGTCCACTGCTATCTGGATAATAAAATGTGAATGTGTAACTCCCCAAAACACGTCCCATTCCATACCATTAATGAAACAGTGATATGCTTTTTCTGATACCAACACGAGAGAGTAAAAGAGCAAGTACGACCGTCAAATATTAGTACATATTTTTGTTTTACTTACTTGCCATTGCATCTTGCAAAATATTTTGTGGTTTCTTGAACACAAAAAGACATCACAGAAGGTCTCTGATAGAGTTGGGCTTAGGTTTCAGAAGAAATAAAAGCTTGGAGCTTAGCTAATAGTGAAGAAATAGGATAACTTCTAGAAAAGGCTAATAAATGTTTAGTCTGTTAAGTATTGCTTTTATTTCTCCCTCTCGTAAGTAATCTTTCAGTACTATTATTCCAGAAAATTAAGATTACTGTATTAAAACCAGGTTTTCTAGAGCTCATTCCATTTCAGCAGCAGTCTTTTATTTTACTAGTTAATAAGAAGATACAAATTGTTAGTTTTTTGGAGACGTTCTATGTTCTCCTTCACTCAAGAGAGTCAAATCTGAATAATGACTGGTCATACCTCAGTCTGAAATGTGCTGAAATGTGACAGCAGTAAGTAGTGAGAAGAGCAAATGAGCTAGAGAAACCCGAATCAAATGGGGAAAAGAGAATTAATTGGGACAGGAGCAGGTTTAAAGATGAAACAGAGTAAAAAACTAATGATGAAAAAGACAAGGACAAAAGTTGTCTGCAGTAGCTGTGCAGCCTGATAATCACCTCCATCACTTTTATTCCCCATTGGACACGAAGTAGAGAAGAGCATTACTAAATCTCCACCTCAGACTTGAAAAATCTTCAGATTTTCATCGTGTTAACTGTATGATATTACAAAACTCTTGTTACCAGCTCTCAGCTGCAGTTTCCTGCTTTGCAGGGTCCCAAAAGACATACTTCAGCTGTGACTTCGTTCAATATGTTAAATCCATATGCAGCCAACTTTAATTAACAAAGGAAGGAAGGGTGAACCAATTACTAGTTGACTGATCTCCTTGCCTGCCATGCTGGAAATCACCCTTAACAGCTATAGGACAAGAATGAAAAAAAAATAGCATAGCATTTATTATATGTAGGACTGAAGATATGTCTTCATGATATTGTGTATTAATTTTTCCTTCTGATTTGAAGGATGGCCATCCACATCCCTTGGCACTGCAATCAGTGCTTAAAAAAAAGATCCTTACAAGAAAAACCACCCCAAAGCAGAACAAAACCCACACACAATAATAATAAATTACATAATTATCCAGTAATTTGAAGCAGTGATATACAGCCCACAAAATAAAAATCATTCCCACACCCCCAGTTTTATTTCTGTGTGGGTTAGAAGCACATATGGAGTGGTGATAGATAGACACTGTGTATATCCAACATGACAGAGCACTTATTCTTAGACATAGAATAGAGTAAGATATCAGATTTTAATGCTGTAAGTATTTTCCTACAGCAAGTTCTAGTTTTGGAGATGAGAACTCAGGCCTATCCTAATTAAAGGTGAGGTGTGATGCTGTTTCATCAGTGCATTTTTTTCTAATGAATATTTTAGAATGTTGAGTATCTGTAATATAAATGCTTAACTATTTGTTATGTAGAATTTTGGACTAAAAAGAATGAGGAATATGAAAAACATGGTAGCAATATTGGTGTGATGCAGTTTAAAAGGTAGATGGGATTGACTGTCAGATGATCTGTGTATGGTGGCTCACATGGTGGCTATTTCAAAACAAGACAGAAGTTTCATATGTGTGCCATGTCATCATTGATACTTACCATATTTCATGTGCTAGTGGTCTTGATCTTTTTTAGAGGTTTCTATTGTTGTGGGCACTTGAGGATGTGGAGTAATAGACAATCTCTGCAATTTAAATAGAGAAGCCAGATGTTGGGTTTGATGGGACATCAGGGCACAGAGAGGTAAACAGACCTCCCCAAGAGCAGGCAGCAGCTCAGTGCTCTTTCCATTATGGGTATTTCTTTATTTGCCCTCACAGTAAAACCCTAAATTTTTCAGTTTGTGAAAGCTAAAATGAACTGTTTGTGCAGTACAACACAAGAGGAAGCAATGCATTATTTCTGCAACTGGCTTAGTGGACTCAGGAGGAGAGGTATGGAGGTGTAGAGGACTGGGCAGATGTAAATGCTGTCTGCTGTGAGTGTATGCCGGTGTATTCAGCACTGTAGCTCATAGCTGTGACATCAGTGTAATCACCTTTATGCAGAATATTTATGTGCACTACCACTGTGTCTTCTTGTATAGTATTTTGTAAGATGGAGGGTTCATATATTTATGTAAGTACATATATACACAGAACTACTCAAGTGTTATTACAATCATCAGGGAAAATGTGTACTGTTGTAGTTCCCCAAGTTTCTCTGGGTTGTAACTCTCAGAGGGGCATTTGGGAGAAACAGAATTAAAAGATAAACAACTGTTTCTAGGTAAGTTTCATTGACTGGGTGGGAAATGAGTGTCTTGTGTTAAAGACAGAAATGACACCATGATTGCAGGCATTAGTGTCATCTGTGAGAGAATATTTTATTTTCCTATCTTTTAGACATACTTAAAAAGAAACTACTGTGTCAGAAATTATGACATAAGAAATACTCTGGACAGATTTGTTATCAAAATAACATTTGTCTGCAAAAAGGTTATATTGACTGTCTTATACAAAATTAGAGACAGCTGTCTGCTCCTGTAATACAGAATAGGTACCCTGTTCACTTGAAAAAAGAAAACACCATTCACCAAACTTTTAGAAGAGGACTGTCAGTGTAGATGGGCAGATATGTATTTAGGTGGTCCAGAAGTCTGGCAAACCAGTTTCAACTAGTGGCTAAAGATTTTTATCTGCTCTGTTCTAGAAATTGGTTCTGATTTGAATCACTAATTTGTGCTGTATATTGCTGTTATTTTCTTATTGGTGCTACTAGAAGTCTACTAGAAAGAAAGGTCTTCATTTAGGAGAAAAAAAATCCAATTATTTTCAAAATGTATTTCCTTCATGTCAGTGTTGTGATGTGAATGACAGGCCTAGCATTGCTCTGTTACATCTAAGTGAAATGCACTCACTTCCTAGTGTAATAACATAATTGAGAGTGCAGTGCAGTTTAAAACTTGTGAGGATATATGAAATAGTCCTCCAAATCTATTAAATCTGAAACACAAGGAAAGACACAGTGAAATTTTATCTGTGTCAGCTCATACCCATTTGCACAGCGCTATCTGGTCTCTCCTGGTTTCTAAGTTAACTTTATGAACATAGACAAAGTTAGGTACCTCCATGTTTTCTGAGCACAGATACTAACAAAAGACAACATTATCCTCTGGTTCTTTCAGGACCTGGTGCTGAAAACCATCACCATCCTGACTGACAGAACAATTAGTGTTGTCAGCAGAAAAAACAGTGAACCAACTGAAGGCCAATGTGTTTATTTTCCCACTCAGAGATGTAGTCTTCCCAGGTGGAGACATTGAAAACATTCCTGCTAAAGCTGACATGGTTTTTACTTCAGTGAGGGATCGGTCTACCCTGAACAGGAAATTAATCCAAACATTTAAGAGAAAGCAACACAAGCTGCATCGAGTGCAGGAGACAGGCAGCTATGCCACTGTCTCCACATGGAGAAAAATACTTCATTTTGAGAATATTAATTTTTTCTGGTTGGTTGTTTTCCAAGCTGACCGCGTATAAATGATGAAAGAGGATAGTGGCTGTAAGGTTAGAAAAACTGCACAAGGCAGCATGAGGTAATAGCCTATCAGAGAAGACTTGTAAGTGGCATCACATGACCCTTTAATTAAGTTACAAAATGAACTCAGAGTTATTACACTATCTAAACATACTCCCCTGTTTTTCTTCAGTTTCCAAGTGTTTCTTTGCATAAACTGCATACTACAATTAACAGCACTGTGTCTCCTATCTGTTTATTAAACGCACCTTTTCTATTGAAAACAAATGTGCAAATTTTCTTAAAATCAGTTCAGCCAACAAAGCCAGTTCTCTTTCAGCCACCAAATACACTATTTCTTAACACATTTCTATTAGATGATATCACTGATGATGTCAGAGAAGCAACACAAGACACGACAAATAAAAGTTTCAACCATCTTTTTTATGCCTTTCATTGGGATACCACAGTAGAAGTGAATGCTCTGTGGTGTAGTGGCTTTATTTTTAGAAGTGCTGTCAAATGCCAGAAGTTCCTCCTGTTGCCATCTGTATCATCAAGGATGAAGTAAGTTTCCCTAGGAAATTCTGGATAGAAGTAATAGCTAAAAGGAGATAGAAAGGCATCTATGTGTAAAAATGTAAACTGTTTAACCTGCAAAACACTATAGTTTTGTAATTGCTAGTATTGATAATTTTCAAGACAGTCCCATACAACAATGGGGAAGAGGGATCTACAGAGAATAGAAGGATTTCCACAAGCACAGCCCCCTGCCAGAGCCTGTATTTGGTGGGAATCCTGGATTCTTAGTGGAACTCCTAAGCAGTCAGCCATCTTCCATGAGCACATGAAGAAATGCACAATCTTAGCTGGAGGAATTTTGTCTGCAATACAGTACAGCACTAGTACAGGAGATGAAAAGACAGATGATGGTGTCACCACAAGCAGTTGGTGCCCCTCTGCTCCAAACCCAACAGATACAGCATGACACTTAAGACCCTTCTTACTTCCCCTTCTGAATTCACTTTGGTGGAAAAACCTCCTCCATTTGGTGGAAAAATCTGCTCTGGTGGTTTCTAAAATGTGCTACTATGGTTAGATTTGGATTTTTTTTTCTTCTCGTTTATGACAGCTATCAGATATTTTGTGTAACTGCTGTGTTTCAAGCGTATGAAAAACTAAGAAAAAAATAACATCATACATGGAGCAATGCTCATGTTTTAAGACTGATGTGGAACAACTAGAGCAGGTTAGGGAGAACACTTCTAAGGAAAGCAAAATACAGTGTTGACTGTCTTTTTACTGCCTGCAAGCAAGATAGCAGTCTCTTGCTGTTAGACCCAGAGCTGTTCCCTAGCAGATTCCTGCTTGCCATCTGCCCTGACACAGAGCTGCTGAGACCCAAGGCCAAGGAGAGCAGGATACTTGAAGCAGGGATGGCACCCAGTATGGGAAGCTGAATTTTCATGTAGCTTTTTCTCTTTGCTATGAGAGCAAAATCAGAAAGGGTGCTTCAACAAACTGCAGAAATCACCCCACTGTATGGTGTTATCCCATTGTGTGTTTTGCTTAGCAATGCTGCCTTCCACAGCTTGCTTACACCCTCAACCCCTAGTCTTAGCACTGCTGGCCATTTTACCCTGCAGTGCACACCCTCAGATCTTTACTCTCCTAGAGATGCTAATGAAAATTAGTCAGCTGAATGAAGGAAAAATGCAGTTAAAATTAAAAAAAAAAAGAGAAGAAGAAGAAAAAGAAAAAAAGAAAAAAAAAGAGCCACCCAGAACAAAACTCCTCCTATTTACTGAGAACCCATCTGAAAGTCTATTAAGAGATGTGTGCAAACATGTAGAGGATTAAATGAAGGAGCCTGAGGTTAAAGGCTGAGAGCACTGTGGATCCCAGAAGGACCTCTATGCCATGGTGTAAAACTCTATATGCACTCCAACATTGGCATGTCAGAGGGCACTAACATGGGTCTAAGAAATGTACAGAGAGGGTAATTTTTGTAGGATTACTGAAAAGAGCATGTGAATTTGTTTTTAAAAATTATTAGTGTGTTTAGATACATAAATTTCAGTGGTGTGGGCATGCAGGTACACGTTCACCGCTGCTCCTCTTCTCCCCCTAGGTGCAAGATTTCATCAGCATCATCATTTGCTGAGCTTTTTTGCTCTCTGCCATCTATGACTTGGAGCATTTACTCTCTCTCCCCTGTTGTTGTCCCTGTCCCTTCTTCCCATCCTTCTGTATTCACCAGCAGATGTTCACCCTCCTCTGTGCTCCACAGTGTGGCTACATCCTTGGGTGGTCCAGCTTCACTCAGGGAAACCAAAACCCCTTGAAAAAGAAAATGGAAGCTGCAGGAAGGCAGATAAAGAATCTTTCTTTCTCTTACTTGAAAGTACAGCAGCACCGGCATATTTTCATTTCTTTAAACAATCTGGGGATGGTGATGCCTGTTCCAGCAACTGTGCCTTTCTCTCTGATGCTGGTCTGGTCTGAGTACCCATGCCTCAAGAGTAGAGACCTGCACTGTGACAGGAGCAGTGAGTAAAACAGCAGGAGAACAGTCTGTGCTGGTGGTGCCATTCTTGGGGACAGCAGGCATTTAAATGAGGGGAGAGGGGCATTATGTGCTGGTCAATGGGAAAAGAACCCACAGCCAGGAAAATAATGGAGCTGGACAATGAATGATTCATCCGGCAGGGGACCATTCCTATGGTAAGCAGTTCAGTTGCACTGGACAACAAGACCTCATGTCATGCCTCTCTGGATCACAGACGTGTTGTCCTCCTCCAAGCCCAGGGAAACACAGTGAGGTACGTTTACATAAGTCTTTAACTCCAGGACTGGAGCAAAGATCTGTGCTAGGTTAATTAAGAACCTGCTATCCCAGTAAAGCAATTTTCTGGCCTGAGAACTGGGGAATGCCGATCCACTATTGTGACCTAAAATGGGGTTTTGTAATCTGAGGCTTAATGCATGACTTGTGACATAAGCCCTTGCTGTACTGATGGCATCATCCTGGGAAATGATGCATCTGGGTCAATGCCTGTGCCTGCATCTGCTTTCTCAGGACTGCTGCTATGTGGCCTGAGAGTGGCAAGATCAGGGAACCAGCACAGGGGGACAAAAGGGAACATAATCCCAGGGGTACACCTGTGGTAGAGGTGGAGCATTTCTCTACCTCAGGTCCAGGCTGGACTGTGGAATGTGGGAAAGAGCCTGGTGTCATGTCCAGGACTAAGCAAACAAAACTTACCCTGGAAGAATCAAGTGGCCTGCCAGACAGTTGGTTAGGGACTGGGACAGCAGTAGAGGATCTCCTCTCCTGTGCCTGCCAATGTCCTTCACTGCTAGAGAGCCCTTAGCCCTCCTCTTCTTGCTTAGAAGCAGTCAATGATTTTCCAATCTCCAGCACTCAGAAAGCCAAAATCCCCCAGAGAGTCAAGTTGTATTGTTAGCATTCACATCCTGTTTGAAACGCAGTCAAGCTCGCAGCAGGATATTTCTGTCACTCTGGTGCTTCTGTCGCTTGTGACTGTCTGCAGCCACACTTCAGATGCCCAGTTTTAGCCTTGTGCTGGTCCTGGCCTCAGCCAGGTCTGTGGTGAGGCATTTGCAGGGGATTAGCATTTCAGGGCATGGCAGGGACAGCTGTAAGCACAAGGTGGTGGTCCAAGGATGCTCCTGTGCCTTAGTTGGGTGTCACAGTGGGAGTGCCTGTGACCAGAATGGTTCAGGTTCAGGGAGGGTGAATTTGTGTGCAGGGTGAGCCAGGTCCCTGGGGCTGTTGGTTTAGTGGGTAGATGTGGATGTGACTGGAGGTCACGATGAGCTTCACAGTAGGCAAAGAAAAGTCCAAATCTGGTGAGTGTCAGAGTAAAGAAAAAAACATGTGAGTTTAAGACACTTTATTGCAGGGAGCAGAGGCTTCTGGAAGACATCCAGGAACAATGATTTCCAAGTGTTAATACAGGCCAGGAGTGAAAGCCCCACAAACCTCTGGAGGAAGGTAGAGAAGTGCTGATCATACAGGAAACAGAGAAATTCTGCTGAAGTATATCCCATGCTATACAAGGACTTCCCATTCAACCTTCCCTTTTAAATTTTGAGCAACAGTGATGGGAAAAACTCAGAGAAGCAAGTGGAAGCAAGATCCCCACAAGACCTATGAGTCCTGTCAAATGCCTAGTGTTAAGAATCCCTTCCTCTTCATGCCTTCTTGTAGCTGAGATTGTCTTTCTCACATAAGTGTGGCAAAATCCTGTTTTCTCCCTCTCTATCTCCAACAGTAGCTGTAGCTGCCACCCAGCTGTGCTAATCCAGCTGTGCCTTGCAGTGCAGTCCTGGGCAGTGGGAGTCTGCAGCAGAGTGCCACTGCTGTGGGTAAGCCTCTGAGCCAGGCACTGCCCTCCACACTGCTCTGCTAAGGAGAGCACCCAATGGCTGCAGCATGTGCAGCTCTTCTCTCTTCTCCACAGTTTGTCATGATGTGTCAGGCAGCGCTCCAAGCTACAGCATCTCATGTTCTTGGAGGGAGGTTAGCATTGGAGCTGTCTGCTTTGGGGACCTGGGTTGCAGTACTTCCCAATAACTCACTCTGCAGAGATGAAGTGGAGTGCACTGTCACAAGAGAGATAAAATGAGAGGGTTTTGTAAATAAGCATACACACCTGGTCTGTGCCTCTCTGAGATACGGATGCACGACAAGCATAAAAAAGCATAAACCAGGATTGTGCTTCTGTGCTCATGGAATCTGCTTGTCATTTAGCCCTCGTGCAAAATATGTGCTTCAGAATCTAGTTTCAGTTCTGTTATTACACACATTTTTAGCCATGATGGTCAGGAAAAAAATTATTAGAAGGGTAACCAAGTGTAAATCTTTGTCATGCTGTGTTTGCAGTCAGCCTGGGAAAGAGCTCTGAAGTGGATGAACTGTCTTGTTCATCTCAACAGGTGACTAACTTTCAGGATTTCAGTCTAATAGCATAAAAGCCAATTCTATTAATGGTTTATTCCCTGCCTATGTTTGCAGGAGACTGTAGTGAATACAGCCTGAAATCACTCTTTTCATTGCTCAGAGAGCAGTCATGGTATTAGGCCCATCTCCGTACCTCAGGTTTTGCCTCAAATTGTGGGCCTTCTAAGCAGTTAATACACTGTTTTCCATTCCAGCATCTACCAAGCACAGACCAGACCACCAGAAGAGAGCCCAATTTCCTACACAAAGCTTATGTTTCCTCTGTTAGGTGGTTAGCTGCACAGAAACATCAGCAGCTGGACACTGAGAGGTAAAAGAGCCACACAGGGTTAGTGTAACCATCTTTGTATTTTGCTGGGACAGAGGAGGAGAGCTCACACCCTCAGGGCCAGTGAAGATGCAAATGGAGGTACTTTTCCTCACTGTCTCTTGGATGCTGCCTATGTGCACACCTAACCAACCTGAGCATGGCAGCAGGAGAGCAGGCTTGCTGCAATAGGGACTTGACTCTAACCTGTAATGCAGAGGTTTCTCTAGAAACACTGCATTTATCCTCTCCCACATTTTTTGATGCTGCAGTACAGCTCCTATATTCAGACTTTCAGCACTTTGATCTTCAGATGGAACCTGATGGAGGAGCTGCATGTTAGTCCATTGACAGGGATGCTGCTGTTTATGCTCCTAAACGTAAGTCACCTCTCCCCACTCCCCAAATTTCGAGCTGCAAAGCTGCCAGGGCATTTCTGATCTATTCTTCTTACAGTGTCGCAAACTCCTGGGTCTGTGCAGTGTCACTTTAACACCCTCTTTGGGAGCAGGGAGAGAGAGATCAGTGAAGGATAGCAGAAGGCAGGGGACAGAGCAAGGCTGCACTCTGGAGAGGTGCTAGGGGAAAAGGAGGCTATTAAAGATTAAGGCAGTGCACCTTGAACAGTGTACATAAGATACAGGAGAGTGGCAGTGGAAAAGGAGAAGAGCCATCAGGGCACACATAGCTGGAGTTTGCTTAATACTTTGCTTTCCAGCCCAACCACAGGTATAATTAAAAGCACAACTTGGTTCTGGCTTCCTTTTGCTCATTTTCCTTTTCTAGACCTGTTGCACAAGTTACACATGCAAAGCATTTGAAATAACAAGGCACGAGAGCATCAAAGAGGCTCATGCATTCGAGGGGTTGCAGAGGCTTTCAGCCGAGGGCTCCCCACCTCCAGGAAGCCCTGAGCTAGGGATTGCCCTGTGCTGTGTGTGAGGCCCCGAGCAAAAGTAGCTGTTGCAGACAGCTGGGGACTGGAATCAAGCTGAGATAGGCCCCTCCTGTGCCTGCACTGCTGGAGACAGGAACAGCCTGCAAGGAGCAGGATTTTCACAGGATGCTAGACCTCAGGGAGCTGCTGTGTTTTAGGGACTCTCTGCCTGTCGTTTATGTTGCGGGCTTAGACCACGGTGGATAATCAACACACAGAGGAAAAATAGTCATGCCGTGACTCATCAAACACACATGCAAGAACAAGCATGAAGTACTTCAGGCTTGACAGTGGAGTGGAAGCTGTTTGAAATACAGGCACTTGGGTAAGGAAGCGCATGGGCACAAAGGGACAATACTGACTGCTCTCTAATTGCAGTGTAAGAACCACATGCAGGGGACAAGGCAGCAGAGCTGTTCAGAGTCTAAGGCAATTATTTGTTTCCCCTGTTTTGTGATTCACGAGCCACAAAGGCTGAAAACATTGTTCAAGTGATGGTGATAACTATCACCACAGGAGAGCTGCAAAGGTTCTTGCTACATGAGAAGCTGTTGGTGATGATGACATGAGTCAAACCAAGGACAACCTTGGAGTTCCTGTAGGGCTCACCATCCTTCCTTTAATGCTCTCAACCAGCATTGAAGCCACTGACTAAAATTCATGGAAAGGAGCATGTGAGGAAATGGCATATACTGTTGCTAAACAAAAAGCTTTTTATTTTTTTCTTCTGCGTCTGGCAATGACATGATTTCTTAACAGAGGAGCATAGTGCTTCTGTTCCTTATTCAAACAGCTGTGGAGCCATTCCCAGTGTCTTGTAACATCTGAATTTAACTTAGGCCTGGTCAAATAATTCGCTTATCAGAGACATTAACTTTTCTACCTATTGAGTAAAATCCTGTTATAGATTGCATTACATCAGGTTTTCTTTGGATCCTAGCATCCAGGAACTTGAGACCAAAAATTTTTTTTCTGTTTGTTTCAGAAAATGGCTGTATCAGAATTTAGCATGTTAGGGCTTTCATTTATTTCAGTTTTACTCTAAGGAATATTCCTGATGAGAGTAAATTTCAGATCTTGATGTCAGGAATTGCTCTCCCAGGGGTTACATTGTAAAGTGGGGGCAGCAGCAGTGTTTCACCCTTTTGGCTATTAACAGCAACTGCACGGTCTAGTTCCGTGCTGAGCAGCAGATTGGGGGGTGTCTCATGGGCAGCACAGGTTAGGACAAGGCTTTTCAACAAAAAGCAAAACCCACTCAAAAGAAACAAATCATGTAAAAGCCAATGTGTTCTCGCTTCCTTGCCCACTGCCCCTCCCTTCAGCTTTCATGTCGTTGGCTCAGTTAATTAAAATTGCAGTAATAGGGAGACTGGATGGTTTAGCAGATTGGTAATGGGATATACAGCCTTTCACCTCTAGGTCAATGGTTCGATTGCGGCCCAAGTTGGTAGTGACCAAAAGTTATTAGCATCGAATGGCTGCTCGGTGACCTCTCTGAGATGCGTGGGTGATTTCAGTGCTCTCCCTCCCAGGCAGGTGTCCATCTGGCAGGAACTGTTTCCATGGCTGGCACTAATTGGCACCCTTGCAGGCAACTCTAGCAGTGTCGGAGATGGCCTGGGCACAGAAGTGACATCAGTCCTGTCCATAGTGGTCCTGTGCCCTGGGCTTCTGTGGGGCTGCTTGCCTTGCTCATGCCTTGCTGTGTGGACAGACACACAGCGCTGCTGCCCAAGCTGCCTAGGGATTACCTCTGTTCAGGAGAAGAGTGAGTTGGACTAATGATGTTTGAAACAAGCAGATTGTGGGGCATAGTTGCTACTCAGTTTTTACTAAGGGCAAGCAATTTTGGGCAGTACACCTGCATACTAGAAAAGGCAGATTGTAAGCACGAGACAGAAGACAGGGTAGAACAGGTGACATGAATGACAGGGGAAAACAAAACAGCTGCAAGCCAGTAGGACCTGCCAGCATCCAAAACAGCCATCATGATGCTTGATTTGCTTTGGGGAGGGCACAAAGTTTCACAAAGACAGGGCTGGCCTGGACAACCCATACTGAAGAAGAGCAGACACAAAGATTTACAAGCTATTGCCATTCCACAGTCCCTTGGGAGGAAGGGAGAACAGAGACACAGTGGTCACCCATGCCAAATTCAACTCTCTCAGTTTTCTGACCAAATTGTTATTATCTAATTAATCTCTCATTTAAAATACTAGTATGGCTAAGGCTTCTGTGGGTGTGAGTCAGCAGAGCTGCTTGGGGCCGATTACACCAGCTGGCAATTTTCGTCTCAATATTGGTGATTCTTGCAGTAGTCAGCAGAGATGCAATCCATGTTTCTATTTTTCATAGCTGTGGCATGACAGTTGAGAGAGGGAGGGGAAGAGCAATGTTTCTTCCAGTTTCCCTCAGAGCAGTATTTGAATTCCTTACTTTCTGGCCATTTCATTCCCCACAACTACACTTACAAAAGACTTCTTTAACAGATATGACATGCAAAATTACACAGGAAATACAGGCTGGTATGAGTCTTCTGAGTCTTCTTGCCCCTCAGTTTTCTGGGAAAAGCCTTTTCCAGTGTCATCAGGAGTCCTGTGAAACAGTTGTTTCAATATACAACCACAAATCTTTGGTAGTTTGGTAGTAACATAGTTGTAGCAGTGCTTGCAGAACCATTTCTGGTCATGCTCAGAGGTGACCTTACACAGCAGCATCTGCTAAGCAGTTTAATATTTTTGGCTTTCTGTGTCCAGGAGGCTCTGCCAGAGCCCTGCCAAGGCAACAAATTTGCTTAGGAATTTGGCTCTCTCCCCCAGCACACATTGTTACTTGCAAACAAGTGGAAATGTTTCCTTTTAATGTTCTTGCTCAGCTCCTTGAGGACAGTGGAGTCTGAGTCTGTCCTCTTCCTTCTCCCCAGTTTTTAGGGCCTCAGCTCAGACTGCTGGCTCTTGATTCTACAAACAATGCCATCTGCTGTCACGTTTTATAGCTCCTCCGCTGGTCTGGTTTCCCTTCAAAAGATGATTCAACATAGTGGGTTGCCTGATAGACTCTATGTCCTTCCACCACCTCACTGGTGAGGCTGTATCCTAAAGAATTCCTGTTCTTGTGAGCTTGCCAGGCAACTGATAGCCACTAGGCCACCATCAGAGCTCCTTTGTCAAACAGCAGTGAGAGGTGACATGTTCCTGCAAGCACTCATTCCAACCAGTGATTGTCCCAGTTTGTGCTTCTGGAAGTGTGGGATTTGTTCCTCTCCAGGGACAAATGGTCTCACCTTGAGCTCATTGTCACCTTTCCATTGTAGAAATTCAGTTGTTACTTCATTTGTATCCCTGAGTGCTATTCCCAAGTATTTTTTTAACCATCTGTATTTTTCTTTTGCAGTTTCATCCTTTCCCATGTGGTTTCAAAACTAGTTTTTCTCTACCACTTGGAACTCTGAACTCTGTCTGCAACACATGCCATGCCTTCCTTGCTGGTGCATCTCAGTGGAAGGTTTGCAAATAAATGGACATTTCACATTCCTAAGTTAGATGTCACATCAGTGACGTTGTTCCTTGGTTGGCATCAGTTTTCTTCTCCTTGTTCAATTTCTGTAAAATGTTTTCTTCTATGTTTAGCTGTGGATTTGATGGTCATCTGTTGCAATTCATCTGTTCCTGCTCCTTGGCATGAAATAATTGCCTTTGAATCTTGGGTCAATGTCTCTGAATAGTCTTTCAAGATCTCTTTATTGCTGAACTCCAAAACTATTTGCTTTTTCACAACTGACTCATATTCCAGATTCACAAAAAGAACTTTCTGATTTGATGCCAAGGAAACACTGATTCCATTTCTTTTTGGTCTTGAGACTTCACTTGAAAAAAATACATTCCAGATTTCACTGCAACCTACAATTGTATTGTAGTCATTACAGGTCTGAAGAATCTTAAACATTTCAAATACACAGGCCCTAAATAGACACACACAGTGGTGAAGTAGGATGATATTTTCTGTTTAAAGAAGTTAAATTTGAGCTGTTCTTTGTTAGTGCAGAGCTTCAGCTATCCACGAGGACTGCCTGGCAGTTCACAGAGCACTCTGCATGCAGTTTTCTCTATAGTGAGCATGTTAGTGCTGTAGTGACCACACATCCAATATCACCATATTGAGATCCTTTTTTCTTCCCTTCAGAGACCAGTCGTGGTACTAAGTTTCAATTTTATTATCAATACTTCTGCCTACATATGATGTGCGCTGCTGAAGAGCAATCTATAAATGACACATCACTTTAAAGAACCTACCTACATATGATGTGTGTAGAGCTATGGAGTGAATTGCCAAAATTAGACAGAGTTCACAAATTAGTAGAGTAAGAAATACTTCTCTCACCTTTCAAAAATGGAAACCACAGTGCTCCAAAAGGTGGTTTAATAATCTTCAGTGTTAGTGGGCTAAAAACCCATTAAATAACGGAAACCCATAAAGGTTTCCAAACTTTTTAGGCCAACAGGTCTTCATAACTCTTCAGTGATAAGGGACCGCTTCAGGATAAGTTTTGTCATCAAACTTTTACTTGAATATTTCTTGCTCCCACACATTGCAGAATACTGTATTTCCATAGACAATATACCATGGACTCACTGTTCCTTGGTGATCCATAGATGTCAGTGTGGCAATCACTACCATGTGCACGAAGTTAGACCAAAAATCATATAACCACGTGGAACTAGAAGAATCCTTGTATCCTTCCTAGAAATCTGTCCAATAGAGATGCAGCTCAAATGTATTTAGTCACTTTTCATTCATTTTGTTTAAATACATCTTATTTAATGGTTACTTTGTCTAGCCTTCAGGTTCTATTACAAGACCTTCAGTCAAGAGCTTTTCTGGCACTGTACAAAGCTGAGCACAATGTGATGTTGATTGATGAGCACATCAGTAACAGGGAATGCTGGCAAATTTCTGCTGTCTGTGTTACAGCCCCACGAGTCTATTATATTTATGTCAAACAAAGATTTGTGTTTGCTTGAACCCAATGCTTTTTCATCCATGCTTAATGCTTCTCAGAGCTGGACTCCCTGCTGGAAGCTGTGGAAGGTACATGCCTGACATGACCAGGCCAGTGGCATTTCGCAGCTCCTTCCAAGAAATCCTGGGGGTTAAGGGAGGGATCCTGTACTCCATTTTCATAAATTTTATGTACTTTAAAATAAACACCTTATTGTAGTTTTGCCTATTGTACACAAGTGTTTAGTGGAAGGCCAGTCAATGAAACTGCATCCCCCCCCGCCCAAATAAAGAAAGAAAAAAAATGAGAACAAATAAAATACTTTGCTTCATGACAGTTAAGAGCATCATCTCACCAAGACACAATATAGGTATTTCAACCTGTACAATCTTATTTAGGGAGTACAAATATTTTAAACATGGCACACTCCTTCAAAACCAGGCAAACTGCAGTATTCTGCATTCTGTAGTCTGCAAGAGAACTGGAAAAAAAGCCCACCTAATGCAAGTATGATTTTTAGCATCCATTTTGAAGAAAAAATACCTTGTTAAAGTATCATGATAAACAGCAAACTCAGTGTAAATCACCAAAAAGTTACATAATGAACATAGGGATGATCAAATTTGATATTACTGATATTGCAAAGGTAATGAATGTGTAGAAATGATATTTCAAAAAGTCTTCACAGTCTTTTTTGATGCATCATCAAGAAATAAAATGGAATTGGGCCATTTTAAAAATACATTTTTTTAAATCTCCTTCAACCCAAAACTTTCACAGTTTGGAAATTGCCCAACTACTCCAAATTATTTTGAATCCAGAGGCATGGGATTCCCTGGTCCTAGTTCTGTCTCACTGTCACATGCCTGCAACTGGTTTGTTCTCCCTCTATTCTGCATACTGAACTGAAAGACAGGCAGCATTTCCACTTTTGCAAAGACAGAAGAAAATAAAAAGCAAGTATTTTCTAAATCCAAATTTATTTAAATTCATTCACAGAAGTGGAAATCCTGGTAACCACTAATAGTTGGAAGGGAAAGGGTCAGCTAACGTCAAGTATAGGCAGTATACAATTAAGCTAGTTTTTTTATAAAGAAAAACATTATTTTAAGTATGTTTTCTGCCAACTGGTGGTCACACACAACAGAAGTGGTCACTTAGCTGTTCTGCCTGAGCTATTCCTCTGTGTCTCTGACCTACTTACTCTTTCATCCAGGGCTTGAAACAAAAATCAGCTGCAAAGATTTTCTGTCTGTAGACATATCCAGCAAAATATTTCATCATTTCCTACAGACTGTTCCCTGCGTTCCTGTGGGAAAACTGGAAAAATCCTCTTGCACCCAGAGTTGTGTTGACGTTAACCAAAGGTTAATTTGTGCCACAGTTGGAATCCATTGGATAGCTCAGTGCCTGCTCCCTCCTAGAGCTCCCCTTCTCAGCAGCATCAGTGCAGCTCTGCTAATCAGCAAAAACATACCATCCTCCTTTGACTGCACTGGGACTCCTGGTGCCAAAATACACTTTCATGTACCCTAGAACTCCAGTAACTCCACTGGCATACTGAAATTGCACTGCAGAAAATGAGAGCAGAGCCTGGCCCCTGGCTGAGGTCTCCTATCGGGGCAGATGACAGCTGTGGGGTTTGGAGCATCAGGTTACTCAGAGGCTGAGCTGAAAGCTGAGACAGACAAAGTACTGACTGCGATTTCTATGTTTCAGTTTTTCATAATAAACATAGACACCTGCAAAACAACACACAGTCTACATATACTGCTAATAACCTCTCAGCAAGTTACATTACTAAGATTTTAGATATGTCTTCAGAGGAAAGATGGAATAATAATCATGATCTTAGGCAGGAAACAGAGCATATAACAGGATGAATACATTACTCCCCAAAAGGGGCGTCATTCATATTTTTCCACTCTTTTTTTTTTTTTTTTTCAAAATTGGAAGCAAACTGAGTAGCAAAAGCCCCAAGATCAAACAATAGAATTTTTACACCAAAAATTTAAAAAACAAATAAAAAATAGCTCTTTCTGTGCATTGTTCCTTAACATACTGGATGGAAAGAAATAATGTTGAGTTCATGACAGTTTTGAATCTGGCTGCCTGATGAAAGGCAACATGTATGAATATTTGATATTTTACTTTTATTTCTTTAAATATTTAGTTAAGTATGCTAACTTCAAATATTAAGCCAGCATTTACAAAGAAATATTTGGGAGAGTAAAATCACTGTTAATAAAAAAAATAAACACTTTAATATAATCATTGTAACACTTGTAGCTTGCTTATATCAATAAACATTGTTCAATAAGAAGGTGAACTTTCATTAAAAATGGAAGAAGAAAGGAAAGTTGATCTTTCTTGGCATGAAAACATTCCAGATATGGTTCTTGAGGATTCATTAACTCAGTCTGTTTTGTAGTTTACACTACTTATGATTTGCTGAGAGTAAATAGATTTTTCATTTTAAGAAAGTTGAGTTAAAATAATTGAGTCCAGATCACCCGTATTTTCAGCAAGTTAAAACCCAGCACAGATGCAGATTTAATTCTTATAATCCAGTCCTCCATAAATTCAAACACAGATTCGCATACCCCAGGCTTTATAGTAACATCTATTTTGGACCATACAGATCTCTCCTATTTTAAAATACAGTAATCCCATACTCGTATCATATTTCCAAACCATCTTCCTACATCAGTAACATGTATCTCATAAATTATTTTTTGGGTCTGAGTGGTATCACAAAATTGCAAAATCAGAGTTGTTTATGTTGTTGCTTATTGAAAGTTTAGTTAAGATCTCAGGCAAATGTACCTGTCTATTGGGTCTGCTTGTTGATTTTTAACAACTATCCTTTTGGTATGTACCTGTTTTTATGCAAGCCCCTTTATGGAAGGTTAGCTACCATAACTGGTTTTCTGTTTTACAATATGAGCAGGCTGCCTCATCCTTGTGCTAATCTTCCACTGCAATGGGTACTTGAAAGCCTGATGGTAGTGCTGCAGAAGGGAAAAGAGGGGATCCGAGTTACCTGTACTATTTTCCTATCCAACAAACTACTACACAACAATCAAACACAGGATGAGAGACAGGCAGAAGCACAGGACAAAGAAACTCATATGAAGGGTGATGGGTGCTAATGCAGTTTCAAAGTGAAACTGAAGCCCAAACCAGAATGTTTTTCAGCCTGTAGAACAAAAATAACTGTTAAGACCTTGCAGAACTTTGCTTACAAATCTTTGAAGTACCTTGGGGTAAACCAGTTTGTATCAACGATGATGGTGTTTGGGGTTTTTTTTGGAAAAAATTGTTTTGCAGAAGTAGTTTTATGTGTCCCTGTGTCATTTCTGGCCGAGTTGGTTCAGCACAGTCATAAGAAAAGGAGAATGCCACTAGAAGTCATCTGAATCTGAAGTTATTTTAATAGCAGGACAGTAATAAAAGACAACCAAGAACGCTGCATGAGACCACTGAAGCATATGACTGTAGATTTAGTCTAATTTTTAACTCCTTTTTACACTTGCTAAAATAGAGTACTCACAGAAAATGTTGCCATCATGATAGATCCACCTCCAACTGGATATCTGGTTTGATTTAAAGAGTTAAATAATGATCCTCTGACATGTGTTGAGTATAACTTGAGGTTTTTTGCAAAGTATGTCTTAGATTAAGCCTACAGTATATGCCACAGCACCCTTGAGTTGTTTCTCTGAAGAGAAACAGCATTGCTTCTGCTCGCCAGTTGAGAGGACTTTCCCTTCAGGCTAAATGAGACAACAAATTAGGGGTGGGCCCTTCAGTGTGGTCTTTTGCAAATGGAAGGTACTGCACTGTCTAACCAGGGAGGTTTCTAACTAGGGAGGTGTAATAAGATTAGACAAAAACCAGTTGAAAGAACTGAATTCAGTCATACAGATGCAGCTGCAGACTGTTCCAGTCCTGTGGGAAAGGGGAGTCTGGGCACATCCTGAAATGTGCATATCAAAGAAGAGGAACTGCTAACATCTATGTACATATGTACATCACACATGGCAAATAAAACACCTATGAAAATAATACTTCTGTAATAATTATGCTGAGTACTGCTTGGGATTTGAAATTTTTATGCAACAATTAACATGTAACAGTTGTTTCAAATATTAGAAAATGCCAATAAATTACTACAGTTTCTGAAGCAGCCATTATACAGACGATTTTGAAAAAGCATGTGAATTCCTTGTTTGGTTGTAACGTCTCCAAAGGAAAGATTACTTGCATGTTCCATGTTATTTTCTGTATTTTGAAAACCAGCTAACAACTTTTATTACTTCAAATAGCATAATATGTATTTACTATACACGTCTGGAACTCATCTTTCTCTTGCTTATTTCTAACGAGGTGCCAAGGTACAATTACCTAAAAATGTTTGTTTTAATTAATTCAAATGCATTTTCTGACAGTCTTAGCTAACTGGATCATCTCTCTCTAGTGATTTCATGTAAATGAAGTGAAAACCACTGGCAAGAGTAGGGCAGATCCTGTGCAATCTTCCTACCTCTGTTGTCCAAAAAAGGCTCCTCTCATGACTTCAGTTTGTTTTGATGAGAAATTTATAGATCATTCCTTTCCCCCTTTCTGCATGCAAACATGACCACTGCTGCAATCTGGAGCCATCTCGTCATAGTAGCAGCAAGCTGCAGTTGTTATCAAGGACACTTTGACTGAGCAGAGGAGTGATGGGTCTAGAAAATTACAAGCTTGATGCATTAGTGCATCTAAACATCAGGTAACGTCAGAGGTCACTGAGAGGGCACTAAAACAGATTCCTGGCATCCTGAGCAGTACAGCTTCAATCTCAGAATAGCTGGCACAGCACAGATATAGGATATGTGTCTGTGTCAATTAAAAAATGTTTGCATATGTTACACGTGGCACTGGAGCTGGAGGCGGAGAGAAGCTATTTTTTGATGCATATACATTACTGTAAAAATAACTACCTCCAAAATGTCTCTATACACTCCCCATTTCCCATTGTAACATGCAAGGCCAACAGATTTCTGCAGCTGTAAATTTTGATGGCAAAGTCACGGGGGACACAAAAGATAAGCAAAAAAACATTTTAAAACTTCACACTTCTGCTGAATTTGTCCATTTAAAATTTACTCAGTAACCAGAACAAAAGGGTTTCAAGCCTTTTTGTGGTTATTGGAGGACTACTGACACACTAGAGATGAAATACCATCTGCAACTCTGTTTCTAAATGCATCTTGTTGCTTCAGGTTATCCAAGGATAGCAAACAGCTCAGCATGTGATGCTACATAAAGTGGCACAAGATGCCCTCATCACACTGCACAAAAAGCACAAAGAAACCAGGTTTTATTGTTTGACTGTTTGTTTTTAAAGTGAGTCAAAAAATGATAGGTTCTAAAGATGACTCAGAAAACTCATATCCTTGTATGAACCCTTCCTTTCCTTTTTCTTGCCCTCCCACTCCTAACTGTTTCTCCACAATGAACAGAAACAGGTAGCCTGTTTCAGGCAGCAGAAATATTTGATAGAGTGAAGATTAGAATGGATCTTCACAGCTTAAAGCTAAAATATGCAGAAAAAAAAAAAAGAAAAAAGAAAAAAAAGGAAGGTAAAATATTAGCTATTATTCCCAATTCAGAGGAAAGCAATTCTTTATTAAAATGGACACTTACTGCTTGAGATAGCATTAATGATCATCATCACACCAATGCCACTGTTACTAAGACGTGGCACCACATTTGCTGTGTATCACAACTGAGCATTCTATTTTACGGGCAAATCGAAGACAACGTCCGTATCTTGAAGAACTTAAAATCCTGTGAAGGGTTGGGAAGGTCCTGCTAACCATTATATCTAGATGAAGTCCTTACAGAGTAATGTATCAGGCACTCTATGTAGATCCTAGGAGATACTTGGATATGAAATGATGACAAATAGAAAAATAATTTGTTTGTTTTGTTAGGCCTTCATAATCCTTGAGACCTTCCTTCTTTTCTTTTGTTGTTTTTTTTTAAAGTTTCTTTGTCCAAAGAGGAGAGCAGAAAATTGTTTATTGGTTTGCTTGATGAATTGCATATTTATAGGGAGGCTTAGAGGAAACTCTGGAGGTAATGAGCAGATGGAAGATATGGACTGATGGGAAACCTGACCAGGAGAGAGATAGAGGAGGGTGCAGTGGAATGTGCAGGCAGAAGTGATTAAGCATGGAACATGGATAAGACATAAAATTCGAATTCGATGTGAACAGCCAAAGGAACGCACTAACAGAAGATGAAGAGGGCTGGCCAGAGATGGAGCGTGTGGTCCCATGTGATACAGATGAAAAGACTGGAGAGTTCTACAGCAATAGGCCTGGTAACTGTGGGTTGTCAAGGAATGAGGTAAAAAGACTTTGAAGCTGGGGGTATAAATATTGTAATGAATATGAAAAGGGAGCAATAGGTCCCAGGGGATATGTGCAAAGGGAGGGCAACAAGGCCAGCAGGGTCATAACAACAGCAATAGGCAGCAGAATGAAGGCAAAATATGAAGGAGAAAAGGGACAGGGACAGGCCACAGAATGAAAGGAAAAAGAGCCAAAACACATTGTTGTGGCTCTCAAGTCTGTTGTCAGTGTGGTTTGAAATGAAGGTTGTAGTCAGCAAGAAGATAGGGGCTCCCTGTCACCCAAAGCAAGCCACCGACCCAGGTGGGCACACAGGTTGCTTGAGGGATGAAGGTTAAGCAAATGTAGACATGAGATTCATAAAAGAGAAGAGACTTAATAACAGATCCTCTAAGCACGTGCAGCAGAAGACCTGAACGCATCTCACCACTCACGCTTTGATTTTTGGGGAGGACAATCAGTCCTTTAAGGGCAGACAGACAGTAGGGAAGAGAGAAGTAGTCCCTTTTTTGGCTGTACCCTCAGCCCAGCAGATGGAAGCTTCCAGGAATAAAGGAGATAGACAGAGGGGATTCCACACAATATCCTATATCTGTGATGTATGTTGAAATATCTATGAAATGTGTTGATGAAAGATATCAGTAGAGATAAAATGTGTCACTGTGTAAGAAGGTGAAAATATTTTCCTACTAGCATCCAGAAGGACACATTCAAGAGTAGTTGAGATGATAGCCACACTAACTGCAGGACACTTAGATTTTGGGCTATCTGATAATAAAGACATATGATAAAAATTAAAAGTTCAGAAACACATTCTACCATAGTCCATCAAAACCAATACCACCAAAGAATATCAGTGCTGATGATAACAAGAATATAAATACACCATCAGCTTGTTGTCATAATTTTTGAGTGCCTTGAAAATACACACCGAAACAGCACATAGATTAGCAACAGAAGAATATTATTGTGGTGCTGATCAGCTCATTTACTTTTTAATGCCTATTTTATTATGGAATTACTTCCTTCATAAGTAGCACAAAGTGAGGTTTTTGTAGTAGCACTGTGAGATTTTATCCTACAGAGGAAAGTAGATATGTAACTGCCATGCACTGTTATAATGCTGTTCAGAAATGGACCACTGCCTTTTCTTTCCTTGAGAGGAAAATCACTCCTGAAGAGATTGGTCCCATCTCTTTTATTAAGGATGTACAAATGTTCTGTCATTTCACTTTTAACACATCTCTAAGGAAGGTGAATGTGGGTACCTTACAAAACTTAAGACAGTCAGACATAAATAAATTTATGAACAGGATCCCTTTACCATTCACAAACCTCTGGCTTGCTCCCCCTTTTATGTAAAGGGTCAAGCATAGTATAATTAACATCCCATGCCATAAATCACACTAGACCACAAGAGGGAGCAGCTTTCAGAGGTGCAGGCAGACAGGCAAAGAGGAAAAAAGCTCCAATTAACAAAAATAACCATACAGCGGTTGCTCTGTCTAAGAAAAGAAAATAGAAAGAGTGGCACTGTCCCAAAGAGCTGAGTGATATTTCAAATTTTGTACCACATAACCCATAGGCTCATCCTTCAGGCTGAAGAAGATAACAGGTAGATATTTGCTCTTCACAAATGACTCAGTTTAACAGATAATCCTGTGATATTTTTTCAACCGTTTTCCTGGACTGATCTGAACACTTTCTCCTAGTGGAAGACAGAAGTTGCAGCCTTAACATCTCAGGCTGAGTAAGTGTAGGGTCACATCTCTGAAAAAGAAGTACTCCTTTGCAGAAAAACGCAAAGTCAAAACAACGCTATAAGAAACATTTGACATACAAAGCTTCAGGCCATATTTCCAAATCCATCTGTTTTATTTCAGCACCTTCTATAGAACCTGTAATTCAGGGCTGGTTTTCCTCATTTTTTTTAAGGAAAAACGCCAGAAACAAATACAGCATGCCTCACTGGCTTTCTCTAATCTTGGTGAATAAATCTGTTCACTTAAGCAAATTGCTGTGAATTCCAGCCTATTGCAATGGATCTCATCTCCTGCAAGAGCCATTAACACAAAAAGCTGGATTTTCTGCATCAGGTGAATCTGCGTGCCCAGGCAGACCACTGCCCCCTTCACTATGCTGCACAATCACATGATGAAGCAACATTTCTGGGTCAGAGAGGTAAAGGCATTATGTTGTGCAGTACCTTGAGAGCCACAGACTTAACATGTGGAGGCACATACTGGTCTCCCCTCATATCTTTACTGGCTTAGACAGTTCTAATGGGATGGAATTACAACACTGATTAGTCCTAATTTAGTTAATAATGTGGTTTCAGGTAGAATTTCTCATCTTTCTGAACCTGAGCTGTCTTTATGAACCATGAGAATATCAACAGAAATGCTTTCCCCCCCTTGATTACACATAAAGCACAGGAAATATTCTGTAGGACATGGGTTTCTTAATAAATGTCACATCATTCCATTTGTAAACAGTGTGACCACGTGTTAGACTGTTTCCCTGCCTCCTGCATGGCTGTAATGCCTGATTTCACACTGGTTCAAACCCATCCACTGTCAGTCTGCACAGGAGCACTATATTTGCCTGTGATCCCTGGCTCCTGTGAAGAAAGGCACCAAGTGGCAGAAGTACACAATGTACACTGGCACCCCACCCTTATTTGCAGTTCTTACTGCAATATCTGAAAGAAATGCAAAAGCCTGGGCCAAAGGCAGATGCAGCCAAAGAACAGTGATCAGGTGAAGGATTCAAGCTCATATCAGGTGTTAAGTGTAATGGCAGCATCTAAAGACTCAGTTATCATTTTCTGGAGTCCCTGTGGCCAATTTATAGAATAAGAAGAACAAGGATGGAGATGACAAAGGTGTAACACTGAGGCTTGTGGTTCCTTTGGGGACCCCTTCTCACTTCCTATACACATCATAAGAAATATTTATTATATGAGAGAAGCCCTTTCCTGGTGGGAAATGCTGGGGACAGCAATGTCTAAGGTATGAAGTTGCATGACTCCCAGTGACAAGCAGTAGGGATTCTCAACTACTGCCCCTTTTCTGGAAGAAGACAGTGAGGCTTCATTGCTACAGTATTTAATGGAGAAAGGTCTTTCCCTGTGCCCTGTTGTATGAACAACCAGACTTAACTCAGTGGTCCCACGAGCAACAACTTACCTGAAGACTGAGACTAACTTTTGAATTCTCTATTGGCTTGATTCGGAGCGGGTAGCTGGATTCAGGTCTCCTGTTCCCCAGGCTATCCCCAAATGAGCCTTTCTTCTCTTTAAGCTTTATAAATCCCTTCATATAAATAATTAAGTGTTCAGTGAGCCACACAGGGGAATGAGAAATGTAAGAGAGTGATTCTCCAGCCTGGTAGTTAGCATGCTCATCTGGGAAGTGGGCAAGTCAGGTTCAAACCACTGCTGCAACAACTAGTTAATTATTCATACAGAACAGCTTCAATGGGAGTGAGGCAGCACAATTATCAAACAGATTGGCAGTGGATCTACTCTCCTGGGATGTGGGAGAGCTTTGTTCAATCTCCGCTCCAAATCAAGGTGAGGGAATGATTTTGGGAATGGCCTGCTACTTTGGAATTGTCCCTGAGAGTACTCAGTTGTTTAGAGTGTGGTGTCAATAACACTGAGTTTGTGGGTTCAATCCCTGCATGGACCATTCACTTGAGAGTGGGACTGAACTTTGTAAGTGCCTTCTAACTTAGAATATTCTGTGATCTGGAAATAAAGTTAGTGCTAACAATTTGGCTGTTGGGTGAAGTGCATGCATGTAGGTAATCCTGGTAAACTCCAATTCTCCTCCCCTTAGTGCACATGCTGCCCTAACATGAAAACACATCTGTTGAGGGTAAGCTTCATTTGTTGTATAAAAATATTTTGTACATCAAGTAAATAATCTGTATTTCCTTTACAGTAGTGGTGAAAAAGATCAAGAGAGTTCATCTCACTAACCTAAAATCACCGAAATAACATCTTCTCCAGAAGCTTTACTTGGCTACAGAGGAGCCTAGATGTCCAGTTTGGATGCAGATGTCTGTCTGGGAGGCATTCAAAGTCAGCTGAGAGAAGACCCACTCAGGTTCCCATGATGCACCGTGTGTCATGATGCAGCCAGTTATGATGCACAGCACTAAAGCAGCAGCAGAACCTCCCCTGGGGCCATGAGAGCCCCAGGCCTCGCTAAGTGGCACATGCTCTCCTTGTAGAGCTCTCTCCATTAGTCATCTAAAATTGTCCCTTCCTCTTTGCTGCCTTATTTACTTTGGTTGAAATGCACATCACAATAGCTGCCACTTTTCCTAGGGCTTAAACACAGTATTCTAAAACATTGTTAGCCTGCAAGGAGGCAGCATAACTCAGCAGCACATCATTTGGTTTTGGTTTTAATCAGTTTACAAATTCTAAACACTGGGAAATCCTTATTCATATGGGAATGTCAGTTAGTGGAAGGGCATAGTTCCTCCTTGGTGCAGTACTAAAAATGCCAGTAGAATCACTGTGCGCATCCCACTGACACTGGCAGAGATCTGATCCACCCAGTAGGCTTGTCAGAGCTCTCTCTGAGTCAAGCTCAATGCCCTCCAGATGGGGAAGCCACAAGTGAGTAGAAAGATATTCTTTTTTAGGTTGTTTTCATATTAAACAAGCAATAAAGTTACATAACTGTAGCCTGCATCATGCTTTTAAATGCAAAATTAGAATGTCATTGTCACTTCCCAGCAGATGGGGCAAGGGGTTCCTCCTCACAGTAAAATTTCCTAGGGAAGCACGCTAGGGAGAGCATTTTGGCAGGAAGCCCCTGTGCAATACCATCACCCAAATGTGGAGGTATTTCTGGGTGAAAAAGAGTGAAGATTCTTGAGTCTCATCAGTGAGATTATGGGCGTAGTACCTAGATCAGAAAACACAATGGGTTTTGGATTGTTGCTCTGGCTGACCTCCAAGAGACAGTGCACATAGATCTGGAGGCTCTAATGGGAAGGGATTAGAAAGGTTACTTTGACATGCAAAAACACTCTAGCAAGTACTCAAATTCAAGAAAATAATCCAGAAAAAACCCACTCCAGGAGCTGCAAAGTTCTTCTGAGCTTTGAGTAATTGCATACCAACTCATACATCAAAAACATGTCCATGTCCAGTTGCCAGTGTGCATAGAATTGCATGGTTCTGGCTATAGGAGGGCTACACAGTGGCTATGCAGGCTGTATTCTTCTGCAGCAGAGGTTATGACACTTCTCTGCACCAAAGTCTAGGAGATGGGCCTCGCTCTTCACAGGCTGTATGTGAGTACCTCATTCTATGTTTTGATGAACAGGTTTGAAGGCTAGCAACAGCCAGCAGGTAGTATCTTTAGTGGTCGTGTTGTAAAGAGAAGAACCTTAGCCCAGTTTGGCAGTCAAAGACTCTAAATCCCAACTTGTGAAAGTGCTCCAGCAAGGAACAGCAGTTTAGACACAGCTTTGCTCCACAGTTGATGCTGGTGACCCCTCTGTAGGGATCTCCTCAGTATGTGAGTGTTATTGTGGCTCAGCTTCCTACGATGCCTCACTCTTCACAGACATTGGACCTCAGCTTTCACTGGGGGTCTCTGATTCACACTGCTGGGGAAACAAGCTTCAGGAAACACAAAAAACATGCCTTGCCTTGCCTTGCCTTGCCTTGCCTTGCTTTGCCTTTGGTGATCCCTCTTCATCCATGCAATGCAAAAAATCATGGAGCACATCCATGCCACTGATGCCGCATGCATATGCTTAGGATCCCACAGAGCAGTGCACACTCCCTCAGCAGCTAACATAAAAATGGATGTTATGGCAACTTCCATTTTTTGTACATGCTACTTCCTTTAAAAATGGTACACACTGTAGAAAGGCACAATACACATTTTCTTTTTTTTTTTTTTTTTTTTTTCTTTGAAGCTGGAGAATATAAGCTGTTCAGCAGATGTGTTCAGGAAAAAGTTTGCAACTTTGCTTAACCTAAAATTTATGAACACGGCTGCACAATTTTAGTGCCAATAAATAGTTAACATAAAAATGAACTACACAAATACAGGAATATGTGTACTTGATTTACAAAACTAGTACACATCTCTTTTTTTCTTTCAAGCTGAACACATTCAATTATCAGTGTAATTACAGGGCAATTCTCTCTCTTCCACATCATGCAATTTTATTTTAGATTTGAACAATACACATGTATGGTTTGTCTGGTTTTTAATAGCTACCATATTGCTCATCCATTCTGTTAGTTGTATGACTTAATTTAAAATTCTCCATCTCTGCATGGTTCTCAAGTTAGGGGTTTTTTAAAGTTTCCTCTTGAAGGGAATTGCTACTTATTGGTAGCAATTGTATTAGTTTAAACTCAGAGCTCTTTTCCAACTGTTGTTCTTCAAGCAGGTAGGAATTGCCTCTAAAAGCACCTTTATATAAATGAAGTATGTCTTCTTACATTGAGTGCAAGAAGATGGAATTGTGCATGGCATGATGCTACCATCATACTACATTGTTCACAGCTTTTTATTCCACTTACTCTATTCCTTGCCTTCAAAAAGCAGGGAAGGGGGTCTCTGTTCTTCCCAGCTGTACTGTGAATATATCCTCTCTGAGACCTACTTTTGGCTAGAGAGCATCCCAAAATACCCACCTTCAAATACCATTAAATAATGTTTGTCCAGAGATCTTACCTCTTCTCTTGCAAATTCTTTCTGCTATTACTTTTAATTAAAGCTCGCTGCACTATGGTTCTGAGCTACTTCCCTTGGTCATGGTTGAAATTATATATAATATTTAATCTTCATTGTGCAGGGAATCTTCTAGCAAGTGTTAGTGAAGGCAAACCCACAAAAGAGATTGTCACTCTCACCATCCACTTATATGGGAATGGTTCTAGCATTACATATATGGTTTTGCACAGTGATTTCTTTTCTGGACACAAGATCTTGAAAGAAGAGACCATCAAATCCTCTCCCATAACTTCTGTATTGCTTATCCTTTTGTGCACAAAAGCTGCTTTGGTTTGTTTCCGTCAGTGTTTATGTCTTTACTTGTGAATCATCTGTTATTTCAGCTAGTTCTGTCCTAGGCTTATTTGCCTATTTGCTGATCAATAGCACAGATGCAACTGAGCTCAGTGCCAATGCCATGAGAGTATCTGCTTGGTAGCTGTATGGTTACTGATTCTTAGCACTTCACAGTGTATGAGAAGTTCACCTGTGCGTCTTCCAAACTTTAATAGAAACATAATTCCTTTGTCTCATTTCAGTTGTATTGCTAGTGGATGTAATAAGAAACATGGCATTTTCCTAAGGTACTTATTACTTTTACAAATTATTTAAGATTTTTTTTTGATCATTCATTAATTTAGCTCTTAAGACAGATGTCAAAAAGCATCCTTTGCCATATGTTCTATGTTCAATGTGGTGCCCTGACAACTGTCCTTCCTTTATCTATTTTGTACTGTTTTCCATGCTTCCCTGGAAAAAGTTAATTTTTCGTGAATAAGCCATATATACATATAGCACCAGAGAATGAAGTATTGCTTACAGCCATGCCTGAAGTCATTCAGTCAGCCACAGCAAAGAAGTTGAGCAGTGAAATTTATTTCACTTCTGGCGCCACACTAAGAGACACGCTCAAAATACATTTGCATGAAATAACATCAGCTTTAACGAATCTACTGAATTATGAGCAATTCTACATATGCTAGTAGACATTTCCATTTATGATAATAAATAATTATGCACACACAGAGCTTACACCAATGCATACATCTGGAACTCAGAAGACTACTGTTTCTTCCTTGGTTGTGAGTAAGAGGTTTTTGGTTGCTCTCTCAAATTATTTAAAAATGTAGAGGTCAAAGAGAAAAACAGTGCAAAGTGGCTAGACAAATAACTGCACCCCGTCGGAAGGCAGTATATTATCACAAGATTTATGATTTGCTCAAACAGTGCTATTTTTAAGCAAATATCAATCTTGAGGTGATAATATCTACCTTGCAATGCCAAGTGGCTTTGAAGCTAAATTCTTCATCTATCTACCACTGCCTACCCACTGGGCTTTTTGAGTAGTTTGAGGCCTTTCAACTAGTTTTCTCTGGGAAAACCTTATGTGCCCATCAAGTATTTAAACATTCTCTAGGATATGCTCTCCTGCAGTGTGGATGAGCTTTGGAAGAGTCTGCCCAGCCACATTACCTCCATGCACCCCATCTGCCACTGAGATACTGTCATGACCTGGGACAGCAAAAATTCACTTGTCACTTGGGCCACAGGAGAAAGAGCCTGCACTTACACTCTGTTTATGCTGTCTGCCAGAACATTATGAGGGCACAGCAGGATTTGGGAATGTTTCATGGTTTTTCCAGGCTCAGACAAATTCAGGTATAGACAGCAAAACACAAAGCCAAACAAGAGGAGAAGCAGCACCTCTGCTTTAAGGACTTGCCTCTTCTTCATAGTCACCAAGAAAAATTCCATATGTTTATGTTGGATTACTATGCATAAAATAATATTCCCTGCCATGTGCAGGATTTTGGAACAAAGGCATCATTGTTTCCTATTTTAAAGAGTATTAGCAGCAAATGCATCATTGTTTCCTATTTTAGAAAGTATTAGCAGCAAGCCGAGATGGAGGTTCCCGGCACGTGCCCAGGGCTCTGCCGATTTCATGTGTCCACTTGCATACACACACACTCCCTAGAGGCCACCCAACTCAGCCTGGTGGTAAACAATAACAAGAGATACACCTACTCCGTAGGAACAATTGCCTCTTTCAATGCAAAATACATTATCAGTTGTTATCTTCAGACACACAAGTCGCGACATGACACATACCAATTCAGAAGCATAAATGTGGCTGAGCCGTAGGAAACAGCACACAGTCCTATGACTGGCAAAAGAACAGAATTCATCTTCAAAGTAATTGTATTATTCTCTTAGGGTTTAAGTTATGTGACAATAATTTCAGAAAAATAAAACATTTAAAAATCACAAATTTACTATTATTATGATTACTTCTTACAATTCAGTATTGATTCCATGACTGACACCTTTTCCACAGTCATTCTTGATCCTGAGGACTATTTTGATAAAGGAAACAGAAGCTCTGATCACAGTGTCCAAGATCTACATCTAAGAAAGGTAATGAAAAAATAAGAATATTATTCTCCTATTGCTAGCACATTAATCTATTATTGCAGTATTACCCATTATTATCTTAATATTAGAAATGCTGAAGCTTGGTGTCAAAGTTGCACAGGAGGCAATGGAAAACAGAAATCACTTTGGTTAATATTTTATATCATCTCTGTTCAGCACGAGCAGGCCGGAATTTGTTTTTCATTGAACTTTTCTCCTCAGAAATTCCTTCAGGTATTACAATGACACACTGAAAGTTTGTGCAGAAAATTTAGCAAGCCTTTTATGCACAAGGAAATGGAAACTTTCATATACCCTATGCAGCCAGTTGTTACAATTAACATTTGTGATTAACTGTAAGTAATGCTTTGAAGATATTAAAAATCACAACTCCACTGTCAACATTCGTTGAACATATGGACAACTAGAACTGGAAATGTGGTTCAGCATCAGTCCAGAAAAATACCTAAAGCATGCTAAGGACATGAGAAGTGATCTGAAGCAGTCAAGACTAGGCAGAACGAATTGTCTTAATTATAGATGTCTCTAAAACAAGTCACAAAGAAAAATACAGAATCAAGAAGTGGGCCTTGCGTGGGCAATACTCTCATTTGTTTCAGCAACTGCTTCTTAATATAAACCATTTCCACACATGTACCTCTCTCTCTGCATCTGTGTTTTTAATACCTTGCCATTTGCACTCATGTTCCTCAAGGCACAGCTCTGTTTTTGGTTACACAAGTAGAAATGCAGTAGCTTTCTTCTGTATTAATACTAGCATAGTGAAGAGCAAAAATTTGACTTAAAACTCTGAAAGAGTTTTTACATGTATTTTTACTGGTGTGTCAGCAAAGTATAACAAATACCCTGCCAGCAGTTTCAAAATTCCCATGGAAAGAAGAAGAATACAAAGCCTGTGCTGAAAGGGATTGTTTCCAGCACTGTAACCAATTTCACAGCTGATAACACACACATCTACCAGCAGAGAAGCAAAGAAAATACGTTTGTACGATTAACTACATCTCTGATGTACAGCACAGAACACGAGTTGCCATTTTCTTCTCTTAACTTTAGAGCTACTTAGATGCTTAACAATGTTGTTCCCATGGTATTCAACAAATTTCTACTGTCTTACTGTGAGCATGTCTTGTCTGCAGTTAAGAATTTCACATTGCAGAACGTCAGAAGTGATGTCTGAAAATCCAGGGGGAGACTACACAAGCCTTTCATATTGAATGTATTTCTCCTGTATTCCTAGTCTGGAGTCTTCCCTAAGTGAAGTGGTGTCGGCATAAGCAACGTTTCGGTCACCCAGCTCAAAACAAGCAACTTGCCAATTTGATTAAGGTCTGAATGGTTAGTACTGACACAATGCAGTAGTACTGAGGTACAGCACCTGTCCTACTTGGAAAGGCTAGAAGAATTGGGATTGTTCAGGCCTTGGAGTGACCTAACTGCAGCCATCCATCCAGGGCCTGAAGGGACTCTACAAGAAACATAGAGACTTTTTATAAGAGCATGTAGTGACAGGACAAGAGGCAATGGATTTAAACGCAAAGAAAGTTGGTTTAGATTAGGAAAAAATTCTTAACCATGATGGTGATGAGGTGCTGAATAGGTTCTTAGACAAGCTGTGGATGTCCCATCTGAGGAAGTGTTCAAGGTCAAGTCGGATGGGGATCCAAACAAACTTCTCTAATGAAAGGTATCTCTGCACATGGCAGGGTGGTTGGGACTAGATGATCTTTGAGGTCCCTTCTGCCAAACTATTCTATGATTCTATGATATTCCCAAGGATTGTTTTAAGTTTTCTCTTAAATTTCAGGAATACCACATATAACATTTAATTTTAATTTAAACTTTTAATTTAACATCAAGTCACAAATTTTGCATAAAGGTATATAAGATTTTCTTAATAAAGAAAACTGTCTTCAATCTCTGTGTGTTCAGTTCTGTTAGTTTGCATATATCTCCATCGGATAATATAAAATAAAACTATCTGCCAAAATAAGGAAGTGACAATAAAAAGAAAGTCATCTGGCAGAGAAAGGGAGGATATATAGATGAACATACTGCTCTGACTTAAAACCCTTTCTAATAGCAATGACTTTGGAAAATTTCTGATCTCATATCATCTCCAAATGAGCATTTTCAATGAAGCTGAAATTTCTCATGCTGAAAAGGAGCCCAAAAAACAAAAGATCAGAAATTTTGTGCTACATCCCATGGCCTATATTCCTTTGGCTAAGGATAGTGGTAAATGACATTAAAAGAGCTGACAAACTATTTCTCACAAATAATGTAATTGTCTGAATATACTATCTGGACTCTGTAGGACGACTTCCAATGAGAAAAACTAACAACTAGTTAGAACTAATTTCTGCTGGATTGAACCATGTTTAGGATTTGTTGTCTTTTCAACACTGCATTTTGGAAAATATTCAAACAATGTTTTGGTAGCTAAGGCAAACTATTTCTACTGTGGAGTCAGGTATGCCAGTCAACCAATTTCTTCCTGACAAAGTCTATTGTAGTCATGAAGGTTAACATGTACAATAACAGCAAAAGTATTTGTCAGTGGCTTAAGTTGCATCCAATGGCCCATTGCCGGTGACAGAGCTTCCCTACTACTCTTCTGTGCTCACTTGTGGCAGCTCCAGGTCTTCAGCAATGCTTTCCCAGCACACACATTGCTGTTCACTAGCACTGTCCCCCCTAGGGAAATCACTTGTACATTTCTGGAAATCTTCCTCTTGTAAAGCAGTGAGCTCCGTGTTGCTGTGGTCTGCTGCAGCAATATGATGCTAAACAAGAAAAGAAAATATTAAATAGGGCTATATTGATGATCCAATAGAAGGTACTTCAATAACCATCTCATGACCAACATTCTTAACTGTATATCATGCAAGAAGTATGCCAGATATCTGATTTTATGATTAAGCAGGACATGGGAGTGGTTAGCACAAAGCCCTGAGAAGCCCTAGATTTTTCTGAATTTAGGCCAAGTCAGATTTTCTGTCTATGGCGGGGAATGCAATATATGCAAAAACAGCCTGTCTCTTTTTGAATTAGCCCTGCTCACTCTCCCAGTTCTAAACAGTTTTACAAAGTTTAAAAAAAAAAAAAAGGTGGAAGGACCATTATCTCTGTCTTCAGGGTGAAGTAAAGTTCACTGTCCATGATTCCTGCAAATATTTTCAGTTAATGCAATCAATGATACAAAGACTGAGAGGTATATTTGATTCTGGAAATGAAAGAGTGAAACATATAATTAGCTGCCTCAGATAACAGTTTCACCAGATGGGTAGGAGAGCAATGCTTCTAATGGGCCTTTTTTTGACCCAAGGGAGGTTGTCAATTGCTTTTGCTGACTGCATGCAGAATTGAGGACATCTGGGAGATGAGTCCTTGACAAATGTGTTTATACAGTTTGTCAAACAAGCACATTTGTGAGCAACACTACTTTTGTGATTATTCCCAGAAAAGAACCAAAAAGTTCACTAATTGCTGTAAGCCACCTCTCATGATCTGCCAAAGACATACAGTTGTATGAAATCTCCCTTTAATTCTCAAATAAATGCTGTACACCATCTTCTGTGACAGCGTAGAGACCTTTAGCTGCCACCTTCTCCCTCCCTATTCTCCGTGCTCTTTCCCCTCCTCCCTTTGTTCAGTTATGCTACCATTACTCATAGGATCCCTTGTCATTTCACAGATGCATTTTGAAAGTTCCTTGCATTTTCTCTATCTTACATCTTACTTTTATTACTTGTCCTAAAGTTCTCCCAGGGTCCAAGCAAAATTTTATGCCTGTCAGCACTCTGAATTCTCTTTCACTTTACAAACAGTAGTAAAACTTGGAATTTTGTGTCTATAGAATTAGGGAAAAAATACAGATTTTGAATTCCCTGAGAATCCAAAATGTAAAAGTACTTTAACTAAAATTGTTTCTGAAAATGTATTTTCCATTTAATTTCAAAATAAATTTTTGATTCAAAGTTAATTTGTGACTGACCTATCACTTACTTTATTTCACTTTAATGCATGCTAATCATATCGTAACAGAATAATAATTTTAAAAATTTAAAATTTTGTTTTTAAATTTACTAAGGGCAGCTGTTACATAATACTGGCTGAACAATCTTATCTCTAGATCAAAGTCTCTCCAGTTCGTGCAGTAATAGTAAATTTTGACACTGATATTTTGATATATAGAGGAAGAAGATAAGCATCCGGTGTGCTAACAGGAGAAACAGCTGGTTTCAATATCTTTGAATACTTTTTGCAGGACACCAAAAAATAACTCAGCAACATCTGTAGACTGAGCGTGACTGTCTGCTTTCTAGGTTGTAATATCCAGTACATCATCACCGCAGCTGATCATAAACTACTTTAGGTTCAACAATTATTTCAGAATACAGGCTCCAACTGCATTTAAGATGCTGACATCTGCTAAAGTAAGTCCAGCAGGATTGAGATAAAAGAGTAAAATTTATCATATTAATTATTTTTAAAAATTATTAATACTGTTTGCAGTGTCCCTTTGTCATGCTTCTACAAAACCATTTGTTGGAAACTGAAGCCGAACACAGAAAGATTTTAATTAAAGCAAACCAATTGTGTGAATCACTTCTTATTGTCTAGCAAGACAAATTCTGCTTTACTGTTCCTCTAGGTTAATTCACACTGATTTTGAAGTCTTAAAATTTTGCTATCCATGTATTTGAGCATTTCTTTTCAGAAATAGAAAAAGTGTTCTCTCACCTCGAGGTAAATGAAACACAACTGTAGGGAGTTGACCCTGCCTGCACACCAGTCCCCACCAAAGCCCTCCTGTCACTCCTCCCCTCAACTGGACAGAGTATAACAGAGTATACTGAGGAGACAGAGGAGAGAGAGTATAACAAAAGGCTCATGAATTGAGATAAGGACATTCACCAAATACTGTCATGGGCTAAACAGACTTGACTAGGAGAAATTAATTTATTACAAATTAAACAAGAATAGGAAAATGAGAAATAAATCCAAACCTTAAAATACCTTCCTCCATCCCTCTGTACTTCCTGGGCTCAACTTCAGCCCCAAATTATCTCCCTCCTCCTCACCAGCAGTGCAGAGGAATGAGGATTGGGAGTTGTGGTCAGTTCAACACACATTGTCTCTGCCTTCCCTTCCTTTGCAGGAGGAACCTCATGCTCTTCCACTGCTCCAGCATGGGTCCCTTCCACGGAGTGCAGTCCTTCAGGATCTGACTGCTCTAGCAGGGGTGCCTCATGGGGTCACAAGTTATGTCAATAAACTTGCTATGCAGTGTGGTCTCTCTCCAGTGGGCACAGGTCCTTCTGTCCTGCAGCACAGGCTTCCCATGGGGTCAACAGCCTCCCTCGAGGGCATCCAGATCCTCTGGTGTGGGGTCCTGCACAGGCTGCAGGTGGACCTCTGCTCCACTGTGGTCTTCCATGGGCTGCAGGTGCACAGCTGCCTCACCACGATCTGCACCAGAGGCTACAGGAGACAGAATCTCAGCTCTGGCACATGGAGAACCTCCTTCCTCTCCTTCTTTGCTTCACTGGTTTTCCTTTACATATTGTCACTCCTGTCTTCTCTGGCTGAAATTTGATCCTGCACAGTAACTTCTCCCGCTCTTTAAATACGGTATCCCAGAGGTTCTACCACCATCACTGATGGTCTCAGTCTTGGCAGTGGCAGGTCCACCTTGAAGCCAGCTGGCACAGGCTTGGTTGAAGCAATTACACAGGAGAAGGTTCTGATAGATTCTCACAGAAGGCACCCCTGCAACCATCACCCCCACACGAACAAAAACTTGCCACACAAGCCCAATGAAACGACACACATAAAAGACAGATATGCATCATGGTCAAAAATCAAGAATAGAAGTATTTCTTTTAATTATGCCTTTATTCTTGAGTCATGTGTTCAGTGTTTCAACTGAATGCATCTCACATGTACAATTTATTGAAAAGATTTGCCCAAAGTCAACAAAAGAAAAGTAGGTAGTGTGATGGCTTCAGCTAGGAGTTTGCAAAGAGAATAAAAGGTATTTTTCCCTCTAGCAAATTCTGCAGCATATTTATTCTAATTAGGAGGGTTGTCTTTTCCACTTGGCTCTAAGACTGGTCACAAGTAGAGGCTAGAGGAAAGTCTGGACTGGCACTCCTAAAGTAGCACAGAGAATATCCTTTTCCTTTTTGCTGCTTGTTGTTGTTAGATTTTGATTATATGCCACTATTTCAGATTCGGAGGGAACCATCAGAGTAATTTGTCAGGGATATTATCCATCCCTTGTTTTTCTGCAGGGACTTCAGACCACCATGTTTATGCCAAAGCCTCCCTTTGAACTTTAGGCCAGGCATGAGCACCATCTCATACAACACAAACTGTATGTCAGAATCTTCACGGACTGAGAAATGAAAGACACGTATCACACACTTCTGAAAAGAGGGAAACAGAGAGCCCCTGGGATATGAGGCCAGCTGAGGCCCCACTGCTCCACTAGGAAACATGTCTGGGCAGCACTTGAAGCTATGTCTCAGGATAAATCCGGTGTCTTTAGCATCTCCAGTGTTTGTTTTGTATTTCACGGGGAATTCGGCCACAGCCAGCCACAAATCATCAGGCAGAGAAGTTGCACTTGCTGCTTAGACTATATGGTTTGTGACACACAGATTGGTCACTCTGCTATATAGTCTCAATTTCCAAGGTCTCTTGGTGGTTTTTCAAGAGGCATTACAATCAGAGAGAGTTGCATGTCTATGATCTCCTCCTGTGCTCCTAAATTCTCCTTTGTGTGGGAGAATTTAGGAATCCTCATGCAGGCATCGTCCTGATTTCAAAGTTGCACCAGGATATTTGCATTAATTTCTTTGCCTAACCCAAAGAGCTGCATAAGACTGAATTTCAGCAGCACTTGCTGTCACTCAGCCAAACACTCAGCCATTGCTGACACTACTTTCTCAAGTCACTAATGCTTGGATGTCCCTTGCATCCCATTCTGCTCTCACATGTGTCCGGGGAAATTTGCATAGGTCTATTTTGAGGATGTGTTGTGAGAAGAGAGAAAGGTGTGCTCTCAAAACAAAAGAACAGAAAAAAAAGTCAGAATTCAGACAAACACCACAACAGATATGATGTCAGTTCAAAAAAAAAACCCAAACGAAAACAACCAAACAAGCAAACAAAACCAAAACCAACCAAAACCCACAACAACCAGAAAAAAACAGCCAAACAAAAACAGGGGAAAAATGTCTCCTACAGACCTGGTGTTTAATCTGAAAGTGCTTGTCATCTGCCCAAGCTTTAAAAAGGAAAAGTGTGAGTCACTGAACAGATCAGGATGAACCTCTACACAAGCTGAAGACCTCAAGGTGACAAACTATTCAAAACTTTAATAAATCCTTTAAACCTGTGTTCCTGATCACATCTGTGTCCATTTGTGTATGGCCAGTAGAGACAGAACATTTGCAGCTGAGATGAAGGCTGCGAGTGGATACGAATTGTGCAGCTGAACATTCAGGGGTGTCTGGGGAATCTGCACAGGCAAGCTACGGTGGGGTAAAACGTAGGCTTTGGCCAAGATCCATAGCTTGTACTGGGAAATGACCAGTAATATTCTTTAGAATGTGCAAGGGGAAGAGATTTCATTTTCATGACCTCTGTATTTAGTTATTTTAAAAAAATGTAGTGTTTCAAACAGACCAACAGTGGAATAATAAGTGATACATTTGGTAATCATAAATATTTAAATAATATAATGGATTTACTAACCTATATGTAAGGGACATTAAGCAAAATATTTTGTACTAAGATTCCCTTCTGATATGGTTATAGAAAGCACAATAACAAAAGTGAATTAATCCAAGGCTTTTCCTCTGTAAAGAATACCAGATTTTTTACATATTACTCTGCATCTTAGATATATATCTTGTGGACAGTGCACCAGAATGAACATGCCAGAATAACATCATGTGAGCAAAGCATCTCTTAACAACTGAGTAAAGTCTGAGCCCACTGTTGTGTGTCTTAACTTACCTATTGCTTTTGTTTCATGAAATTCTACTGGCTAGCATTTCTATCCCTTGATATATTTGCATATAAATATTCTTTGTAACTTCTTCTCTGAGGTTTGTGGCACCTGCTATAGCTAGAACATTTTTTCTTGTGAATCTCATAAGCCATAAAGAATGGTTCTTTTTTTAAGTGTTTGCAGATTTCCTTGGGCTAATTTTTTTCAAAATCCTACTACATTATATCAAGATATACAGAAATACAATTATCTCACCTGGGCAAATTTTTGCTAAATAAGGATAACATTTATCTTTTACTTTTAAAAAAAACCCTTACTATTATAAAACAAGTGGAAGTTGAAAATTTGGATTCACTTTGATCTAAAAAATATTTAATACTTGGCAACTAGATTCCAGTTGCAAACACTGCTCTCTCTTTCTGTATTACCATATATTAAGTACTTGGCACAGGGCGTGTGATAACTATTCCTACTATTTTTTGTCCTTCAATAACAATGAATGTTGAAAACATTTTCAGAGACCAATAGAAATATTCACAAGAAAGTAAGTAACATGTAGAAAGAATAAGGACTGTGGTGTTTGGCCTACACAGTACTTTCACATAATGTCACCCCTTTGTTCCTGCTGAGCAATAACTGAAGTTTAACTCTAAATGGTCTAGCTATTGCTTTGAAGAATGGAGCATTTATTGACCTGTGACAAAGAAAAATGCAGTGGAGGGCACAGTACTCTGTAGCTATTTGTGTATGTTTAGATGGCAAATCTCTACGAGTACAGCAAATAGTTATAGCAAAACTCTCTCTGGGTTGGTTAATCAGTCTATGTGATCAGCAGTGGTCCTGCAACATCTGGAGTTTGTCCATGAAATATCTCAATAGAAAATACTAATATGGCCTCCTTGCTCAAGGGAATAAGGACTCTTTTGCAAAGGCCAGAGTCTGACAGCTGAGACACTAGAAGTCCTGGCATGAATGGGATGGAGAACTACAAATGGCAAAGCTTCTTACTTTTATATCAAGAATTTGGTCAGAGGCTGTTCCACTGTGTCAAGACCATGGAAGCTACCAACCCAAAACATCTTCCTGATCCCAAGAACCTCAGAGGCTCTGTTACTGTGCTAGATGCTGTGGATCTTTCTCCTTTGGTGACAGAAACCACATCTGTCTGGGATGTTGGTCTGTGTTCTGGTGTGCTGCAGCTGCTAATAAGGGTGTTATTGTTATACCACATTACAACCATCTGCTTGTTGGATCCAAGAGCTGCTTCTCACTGAGTGTATAAAGTCTTTGAGGCTGAAACCAAATCTTTAACTTTACAAGCTGGACACACACTATTTTAGGCGGCAAACTTTTTAACTATTTGGGACTTGCAGGGATTTCTGAAGTAGCAGTGAAAGAGCCTTAGACTCAGACGTCTCTTCAGAATTGCCAAATATTTATACAGCTACTCTGTCTACTCTATTACAGGTTTGTCTTCTATTCTGTTACAGGTTTCTTTCATCCTATGATTGCTGTAAAATCCACATTGCATTTGCTTGCTTCTATGAAGAGTATAAACTCTGCAAGTACATTCTTCCCAACAAGCTTTGCAATGGTTTAGTGATGTTTTAGGCACTTCACCAAAGAAGAAGAAACTCTTTGCAATGTATAGAATCTCTAAGATCCTGCAAAGCCTATAAACTCTCCAGGATCCCTTGACAGAGCACTCCAATGACCAAAACAAGTAAAGCTATTATTATTCTTCCCAGAATCTCCACAATAATCACAGGCCCAGTCCAAAGTAAGAAGTGAATAAGCCAAAATTTTCATCCTGTAATTCCAGTTGTTCTTGAGATGCTGTTTGACAAAAGCAAACAAACAAGCAAATAAACCATACAAATTTTCAACTTAAAAGCCTGTTTTGCAACTGCTACCAAGATGCCCACTGAAAGATCTGCCAGCAAGAAATTTCCATGATAAAATGCAAGCTGAAGGGAACCCAAACAACTTGGACTTTTGTGGCAATTTCATGCCACATTAAAAGCAAAGGTTACTGTTCTGGCATTTGTACTGCCTATGCACAGGCAATTACAGTTTAGTCATAATATTTAACTATTATAGCTTAAGCTTCTAAATGATGAAAAAAAAAGATTGCATGTTTGTGTTCTGGCAAACACCAACAGGCATTATAAAGGGCAGATCTCAAGGTCATTTCAGTCAATTACTTTGGCTAGAGCTTGGATCAGGAGCTAGGAAGACAAGTCATACCAGTATTCATTAGAGCACTCTAAACCAAAATATGTTCCCTCACAAGAAAAGATCTTAAACATAGAGCTCTAAATATACGGAGCATTTTCAGACAGAAAAAGCAAATGCAATAGACAGTCAATTTTAAAAACTGATGGTGTGGGTAGTGTGACTACAAGCATGCAGCACACACTTCGAATAGCTCTGAACCTAGGCCTCCTCCTTCAGCTGGAGCATCAGCCGAGGCAGCTGGCTGCAATACCTCCATAGGTTGTTGTCTGGATTTACAGCACTCCAGTGCCTGGCCGTCCTGATCTCCTCTCTCCAAGGCAGTTTCCAGATATCTTACTCATCAAGCTGTTTGTCTCTCTCCATATTGCCATTACTTCCACTGCCTCTTCATTACCACTACAGGCTAACATAGTGGAGAAGGTAATATTTTACTGTCAGTAGCACTCCTAAAATTATTTTTTAATTTATTTATCTATATGTTTCTGGTCTTGGATATCAATGTTTTCTTTTTCTCATCAACCAATCAGAGCATCAATTTAACAACACTGTCACATGGCCCTGAGTAAGTAAACAAGATTTGGCCCATTCAAATATCTCTCCTTGCCTGCCAGCAGATTTTTTTCTCCAGCTCAACACTTTTCTGCAGTGGGTGGTGCCTTGTTGGCATTTACTTGAAGTGGATTGACCTTCCGATGGAAAATGCTTACCTCTCCCTCTATTTCTTCAAAGATTTTCTTCTGTTAGACCTTAGTTGTCCACTGTTAAAATAAGAATCACATCCATTACCCCAGAACTGCCTCTGAACAAACACACATTTATTTAAAAAATCTAGGGTGCATCAAACAAAGATTCCCTAAGTCATAAGAGTGGTGGAAAAAGACAACTTTCAGTTTTACATGCAGGCTTTTTCAAAGTTCTCATTCTGGAGACAGTGGAAGGGAGAGTATTCAACAAAATATGACCCAGATTTCATAAATATGGTGATTCTTTATATGTGTAATTCCAGAGTCCAGGACACACACTTTGGACAGGTGAAGAAGAAGCAAACTTGAAGGATAAGTACCTCTACTTTAAAAAGAACTCATGATTTTTGCTTTTCTTAAATATTACCTAGCTTTTCTTACACCCACACATAAGTGGCTGAAAGATTCTCATAGCTTCTAGCTTTTCTGTGATTTTCCTGTTTCCTATTTCTTTTTCATACATGTATGAAGGATGAATTATTGAGGAAATAACATGGAAGCATGGTTCCTTGGAATGCTATTGTAGCCTTACAAAATGAAGGGGAAGGCATATGACAGGAGACTGCAGCAGAAAAGGATCAGTCTTGCACTGGCCTGTTTATGGAATTAACCTCCACGGAATTAAGAAATTTTCCTCTATCTTCCTCGTAGTTCTCTGCCTGATGTTGCGCATCACCTTCGTGCGCATGTGTGTGTACCTCCGAGGGGATTTTCTGTTTTCCTTCTCCCACCCCTGCCAGTAATTACCAACACACAGTACCGGGGAATGAAGAAGGAAGGAGAGCTCTAAGGGGACTACCAGCAATTCTACAGGGCTTTGATTTAACAGCTCCGAGTCCTTTGAAAACATTTTGCCAAGAAAAGCTTGCCATCAACACGTATAATCTCTTATCAGGGGCCATTGAAAGCCTGGGCTCCGAGGTTAATTCTTCCATCGCAATGAGTTTCAATCAGTTCAAAACTCACATCGAGATGAAAGCTACGAAGCCTTCTCGCCCGGTTTGTCCCGCAAAACCCACTGAGATCAACCGACTGGGGAGGATTAGGGCATGCTCATCTGCTGGCTCTCCAGCAGGACGGGCAGGCTCAAAAGAAAAACAATAATTAGGGATAATTGCTTGTGTCCAAACAC
>VZTZ01003625.1:0-23363 GCA_013400955.1 Drymodes brunneopygia | reverse complement strand
TTAAGGGTCTTCTGCCAGTCCACCCATTGACAGTCAGATATTCACACTGCACAGAGACTGCCAAGCAACACAGTATCAAAAATTCCGATCTACTCTTATGGATGGCAGACCCAAAACTGTTCAAGAGAAGCCCAAGATAACAGATGCCATCTCTAGGCCATACAAGATGCCTGTATGGTTATATCAGGCATCATACAGGTCACCCATGGTAGGGTTCATATCCAAAAATTAACACAGGTTTGGACATAAAGCACAATTTGGCTGGGGAAGGTATAAACTTGAGGCTTTATACAAAATGAACTGAGGAGATGTGGCCAGGGACACTGAGGATCATATTCACAAGGTACTTGTGTGCCTTCAGCTCTACGCAGGCCCCCAGTGGAGTTTGCAGAAGTGAGTGCAGAGAGGTAATGCGGTATCTAAAGTCCTGCTGATCTCAGTACTGTTGAAGATCAAGAAATGGGTGCCTACCTCTGCGAGATTTTGGAAAGCTCTCCCAGCTCTCCTCTGCATTTTAAGAAGTCTTAATACCGTCAGTAACCTAGCCCCAGTAGTCAGAGCAAACTGTACAAAACAGCATTCCCCCAAATTAAAAACCTAAACACCAAATCCAAGCAAAGGACTTAAGTGCTAATTTTTTGGGGGTGTCTGATCCTGAAGCAGAAGCCCAAAGCACAGCATTAGGCCCCCAGGCTCTCCCTGCCTGATGCACAGGGAGTGTTAGGTATCTCAGAACCTTTCCTTACACCTCCTCTCTGGTCTTGCTACAGCCTCAAGCCTGGAGGCTTAAAACCAGGAAGTCTGCCACAACAGGGAGCAGCCCTGGGGCGAGACTCCATGCGGTGCATCGGAAGCCACGGAAAGCAAGCCAATTTGGAAATGCTGAGCACAAAGGGTGTGCCCAAACTCCAACCCATCCTAAAGTACATGAATCAGGTCTGCAAAGTAAAATATCTCCCTCCACGTTGGTTCCAGAGGGCCGAGCCCACTCCTGAGGGGAGACATCTGGAAGCACTCAGAGCTGTGCTTTGCTCACTCTTTTTAAACACGGACCAAGGCAGGGGTGCACACACCTCTTTTTTTTTTTTTTTTTTTTTTAATCAGGAGACAAGTTAGCAAAATCGCTGGCCCATGAAGTGAGAAATCTGGCTTTAGTGCTTTCTTCAGCCTGGAGGGATCCAAACCACATTTCCCACCTCCCAAGAGAGGGCCCAAACCAACGGGGGTAAAATGAGGTTGAGATTGGGGAGATAGGATGCGCAGCCGTCTCTTCTTCTTGAAGCTGCACAGAAGTGCATTCCGGGGGGCATACGGAGATCAAAGGATTCTCCCGGAACCCAGACACACGTAGACCACCTCTCGCAGTCTCGTGGTTATGCTCTCAGCTGGCCAGCGTGGGCTCTGGGTTAGAGTTGCTCTAGTTGGAGCTTTTCATATGAAAATCAGTCATAGGGCGAAAAAGAACAGAACCGCATCTCCCAGCAGGGAGAGGAATCCGGTGTCTCCATTGCTTCTCCTTGCCGGAGGTGCCTGTGTCAAAGAGTTGGGGATCAGGGAGCTGCAGAGAGATGTGAGATAACATTTTTGAACCTGTGGACATCTTTGTTGTTTCTTTGGTGGTGGTCGTGAGCAAAATAATGCATGAAAATATGGGCCAGCTCGCCAATTTGGTGTTCCAGACTCAGGGAGGGGATGTGATGAATAATGTTAGAGACTAGAAGCAGGTAAAGATCCATTCATGTTGTTTTTTACATTTTCTGGGCCATGTAACCTAACTATAAGCAAGATTACCTTACAGTACATTATCTTTCTTTTACCCTTTAAATTTTGTGTGTGTCTGTATTCCCTGGAATCACATGGGAGAGAGAGAAAAGAATTGTTGGGGACATCTGGTCCTGCTGAGACCATGAAATGGGTCATGTACTTGGGGCAAAATGTAGGACCCCAGCAAAAGCTGCTGCCAAAGCATGGATCTCCCAGTAACTGTCCACCAACAGACTGGGCCAAGCAACCATATCTGGCTCATGGGGTGGGTGAGAAAGGACATGGCTGCATTCCTACACTGTAGGATACAAGTTACCTGTGTAGAGGAGGTGAGAGTGAAATGGAGAATTCTTAGTCCCTGTCCTTGAGACTGATGATCAATTCCTTTCTTACCCCATTTGCATCCTCATTCATTTGCTGTTTTTCACAGCTCTAACAACCCCAAGGGCTAATTCTCCCTATATTAATGAAAGATAAGATTATTCAGTGGGTTCTCCCATGAACTTATCCCTCAACTTCTTTCTGATGTGAGCCCAGGAGCAGAGAAACTGGTATGCACAGGTAGCAGCTTTCCCTCCAGAAAATTCTCATGTTTGCGGACATTTTTGAACCCCTTTGTGATTTTGGGCGGAAACAAAGGAAGGATATTAGTCCACAAATGGATATGAGGAATCATTTCAGGCAACTGTTGTCCAAATCTCCAAATATGCTCATGGAAGTGTATTTGCATTTACCAGTGTGGGCATTGCAGATGGAAATACTGCCTGTGGTAAGACTAACAGTACAATTCTTGCATGTAAAGGTCTGAGAAACTTATTCAATTTTTAACAGCACTGATAGAAAGCCTTCATATCATATGGGAGTGTATGTTTTTGTATATGCACAGTGTCAGGAGATGCCCTAGGAGCTCCAGTTTAACAGAGGCTGCCTAAACACAATCCCTGGCCTCCCCACCTACGCTAGATTTTTAGGCATAGAAAAGAAGCAAAGTTTAAACATCCTCTCCAAGGTGGGACATGTCTAAGCAGTTCATTGCCTGGAACCTAGAACTTCCCATGATATGCATTCACTGTGCTCTCTGAAATTAAATTTCTCTTACTTCTCTGCATATTTTAGTGAATTCACTCAATCTCATTTTTCTACATTTGCATCTATTGCCATTCATCTTGCAAATTAAAATATTTCTGCATGACACTCTGACACACAGGAGGGAGGGGAAAAAGAAACAACACAAAAGCATTTCTCAAAGTAACAGAACTACAGAGCTTTTCAAACTTCCTGTTTCATAGCCCTGATAGAAAAAGTACACTGAGTTCCTATGAAGCACCCTCCTGACATTTCCAGACTTATTAGCCAGTTTTCACACTGACTTCAATCAACCTCTTTAATCCTTCAAGGAAAGAGCATTTTTAATTCACCGATTGGCTGATAAGCTTGAAGCCAAAAAATGATTTACACGTAGATGAATTGTGCTTACAAGATGGAACTTTGAGCATTAGAAGTGGATCTGAATTTCCTATCTGTCATTTTATTTGCCACATTCATTTTTGCTCTGCCATTACCCTTGCTGATTATGATCTTTCAGTGCTATTGGGCTCCTGCTTCCACAGTTTTTAATCTGCCTTTAATCCCATAGATTTTAAATATTCCCCGGCACCGAGAGACTGGAGGCAATTAACTGCCCTTCTGATGCTCTCCTTATCAGTTGCCTCCTTGTATCTCTCAGAAGCAGCCTCAAGACACTTCCAGGCTGACAAATACTACCAGCATTTCTGATGAAGCAGCCGCAGCAAATGCAATGTGAAGTCCAGCTGTGTAACCTGATTCTAAAAAATCCAGTCATTCAAAAAAACAAATAAATGCAGCACAGGCATCTAAACTCCTGTTCCATTTTGACTTGATGCGAATGGAATAAACAAAATATCTCTTTAAGTTTTTAGGTTGGGGGATTTTAGGTTTTTCCTTTGGCTTGTTTTGTTTTTTTCCTTCATTTTGTTTTTCTTTTCCTGAGAGATAATTTCTGTCTCTTCCAATCTGATTGCTGTTTCAAATTGAAAAATGAGGCTGTTTTCCTCGATCTGCCGGGGCATTTCGGATGCCTGGAAAATAGATCTGCTGGGTAGACAAAGATCCTTGGATCAGAATCCGCATCTTTTTGTTCTCAAGCACTAACAATAAAAAATCGGCTTCGCTAGTTCACCTACCACTAGTTGATGCAGTGACAATTTTCCTACCTTTCTAAAGGATATCCACTTGAATTTGGGCTATGTAAACTCAGGTCTACATGTTTTTCCATTACATCAAAGACCTGATACTATAAATAAAGAATCAATTCGGGGTGACACAGCTCATGAAAAGATGTTTTTCATTAGAAACCATCTGTTTATTCACTAATGTATACATTTACATAACCCTTCAAGAATGCTAAACTTTCATTCAAATAGGTCACATGGCAATGTTGGGAAACACACAGAATTAAATGCAAAGGGCCCAATTCTCCGTGGCTTTGCACCTAAGTAAATCAATAATAGCCCAGCAAAACAAGGGAAAGGTGTTATTATTTTCATCTCCTTTGTGCAGGCACAAATTACTACCTCTGAGATAAAAGAATTCATTTTTCTAGCCATATATATATACATATAAGTATATATGTATATCTATGTATGTATACATATCTTTGTGTGCATATCTATATCAGTTATAGACAACTGAGACTTCAATTTTAGAGATAATAATTTGACTAAAGCATAGAAGACAAATGTTCCACCTAATTCATAGAATTGCCATTGCTAAACTCTGTGGTCTGGTAGGGTGGTATGGAGTGGGAAATTTACCCAGGGTAAATATCCTCATTCTCATCTTGTTCCTAGAATAGCTAAAAATGGGTATGTGAAGTTCATGTTCTTCTATTTATTGACTGTCTTTTTTTTAAATTTAAATGCTCAAAATAAAGGGGAAAGTGTATGTTAGAGTGAGGGAAAAGGAGGCAAAATCCCTGACAAGGAAGAAAAAAGTTCTACTCCATAATCCATTTTTTGGGAATTTAAAATCAGCAATATTTGTCCAGAACAAAGGTCCTCTCAACTTAGGATCCTCTTTCAAAAAAGGCCAAAAGCAAACACGCACAGAACGTAAGAAAAGTGCAGGCACATGATGGTACTTCCCAAATATGCCAGAAATTTGCAGATCGAGAGTTTCTGAGCCAGAGATCGTGTCCTTATATTTAACAACTTTAAATAGCTTTCTCTTCCATTAACTTCTGCAGTGGCCCCCCTAAGCCGTGTAGATTTTAAGCATCGACAGCATCCCGTGACAGCGAGTTCGTCAGCACAGCTCCACGGCAGAGCCGCCAATGTTTGGAGAAGATCTGCTGGGGTGCATCACATCGTGCTGGCTCGTTCCAAGGTCTGGATATATCAGATCCCCAGAAAAGATGCAGAAACACAAATTCTTGGAGTAAATTTATAATCCTCTGCTGAACTGAGTGAAGGCATTCCAACTAAGTCAGAGGAACTCGAACGATTCCTGCTTGCTCAGTAGCTTATCTGAGGTTAGTGGAACTATGCTGATTCTCATTAGCTGAAAATTTAGCTCAATATTTTACTTTCGAACGTGTCTTACAGAATTACGAATTCCATTCCCGTCAAGCTGATATATTGTGCTCACAGCTGCAGGAGCCGAGCAATTAAATTGATAATATTTGATGATAGTGTATGTATGTGTGTGGGGGGAACACATTCAATTTTGTTTGGCTCTCGAAACAAAGTCTCTGATTTTTGCAAGGTTGCAATTCTGTCTCCCCATGTGCAACTGAGCCTGTCTTTCCCTTCCAAAGGGAGTGCCTGCATGCTGGAGTTAAAATTTACTCATGACTATCAGGCAGCAATCTATGACCGATTTGTTCTCACAATCTTCAAGGCAGGTATGGAAGAATCAACATCAGAACAAGTTTTCTCTTTCCATATGCATCAGTTTGCAAAGCTGTCCCGTAGGTCAACAGGTAGCTCACCGTTTGTGCAATGAATCTGTGTTAAGACACTGAAAACTCATTGCACAAAGTCCTGGGAGGAGATACTTTTCTTTGGTGGACACATCTCCCATGAGAACTGGACTATGGGTAACATCTTTATGTCCCATATCCCAAACCAAAATTAAAAAAAAAAAATTACTTTTGTCCGTTACTGGCCTGGATGAGATTTGGACCAGCAATATCAAGGTAGAAGTACCTCATTAAAAGACTCATTGTTTCCTTCTCTCTCGAGCATTTCTGATTAAAGACCAGAAGAAAGCAGCCAACCATTGGTCTTGGATCCTGAGCCAAAAGTATCTGAGTCAATGAAAATAATTCTTATTGATGCCATAGCCTCCAGAATGTGTTACCAGCAAGCTACTATGACATTTGTATGGACCATGCTTTACTGGTTATTATCCCTTATTCTTTATATTTACAGATGGAATAAAATAACTGTAGAAAAACAGTTCTTCTTTGTTGTACGTTTGTGCAGTGTCTAATATAGGCACAACAGCAGACCTTGAATGTTGCAATAATACTAAAGATAAAACACAATCGTACTGGTCATGCAGAGTTCAGCTGTGGAGTTTTCTATCTGCAGTGATTGGCATCGTATTTTCAATCATACAAAATAATTGTCATTTGCATTACTTAGTGTTTCTTATTAATTATAACAATAGTTCAAATTTATTAGTACCTGGGATAACAAATAGCTCAACAATATTTTAAAATTAATGTATAAAATAGTAATGGAGATATGTTTACTGCTGACCTGCAGATACTTCAGGGCTGAAATGCACCAGCATAAGAGCAGGAAAGGACCCGGGGAATAAAAATGTGATTAAATGATCCTGAAATAATTGGTGCTATTTTAAAGGTAAAACTACACACGTATATATGTACTTACTCGAGTGAGGCCACATATCAAATTTCTAACACTGCAGAGGGGTTTGTATAAAAATAGGTTGGGTTTTAGAGGAAATAACAGAGCTTTGGTTAGATTTAGAATTTTGTTGTTGTTGCCCTTTTTCTCAAGAAAACATAAACAATTACCCAACAAAATAGCAAACTGTGGTAAGAGCAAAGAGACCGAAGGAAGAAACTGTTATATAACAGGTCGAACCTGTGGTAACCATCCCCAGTGTGTGTTGTTTGCTGTGACTTACAACTTTGCTTAAGCATTTTAAAGATTCTTGCAGGTCTTTTTCAAGCTGCCAGCTCTAGCCTAGGAATTATGGTAATGTGCCACTTCTGAGCCCTCGGCAGGATTTGCAACAGAGAAATCACATCAGCCTATGCTGATTAACAATTCCATTCCATCCAGAGATTTATATAAAAAAACTATCTTACATTTTGCTTTTTAATAAGAACGATCGCTATCTCAAATTGAGTCCCAGCAAATTTTAATAAAGGCCCAGGGTTGAGTGGCATTTTGCATGCTGATTTAGCTGTGATTGCTTGCTTTTGAATAGCACCAGCCGGGCATGTATAGCTTTCCTCAGAGCAGGTTTAAAGACCAGTAGTAAGGAAAAGGATAAAAATAAAAACTTCCAACTGAAATTCGAGGTCTTTTCTCTCTATGATTGATTACTGAATAAATACCTACACATATCTCTGCATTCAACCCGCAAGTAATATTCCCTACAGCAAAACAGCTGTTTTAATGGCTTTTAATATACTCCACTGTCAAAATATGTTAAGTTTGAAGGCTGCAATTATTAAAAGAAAAAAGATATGATCAATCTATTTATCTACCTATCTTCATGACAAGTCCTCAGTTTAATCAGCTGAGTGTGGATTGGAATAAACTGATGCTTTTATGCTGTGTTTCTATGAGGGTCCCCGTTTAGCAGATTTTTTTGCCATTGTTTTGGGTAGCACCTTCAGGGCTCCGAGTAATAGTGGCACATAGGTGTGATAAGGTGTCGGGTTTCTGTCGTTGCACAATAGAGACGGTCTGGGTCAGACTGTTAAAAAAAAAAAAGAGCTAATTGTTAGCATATAAGCTTTTTGTAGTCACATTTCCCCTTCTTTGTGTTTTGAGTAAAAACAGGCATTGGAAATATTTATTTGGAGAAAACTGTCTCCTGAAGATACGAGGGAAAAAAGAGGTCGCACAGAACAGCTGAAGTCAGAGCTTGGTGGCTCTGTGTGTGTGTCTGTGTGTGTGTACACCTTATGAAAGCAGCAACGCCATAAAAGTGATCAGGTGAACCATTCCATTTGTTTTGATTCAGCTTTTATGGTTTTTCTTTTTCATCCCTCTCAATAAATTGTATTTCAACTTTTCTCATTAAAATAGTAACCCTTTCTTGCTCCAACTTGGGGAACAACACAGGCAAAAACCCTTTCATATAGGAGCAATCCATCATAATTAGAAATAATGATCCTCCCACACAGTAACTAGTGCAATGTACGTGAAGGAGCAACTAATTCCCACCCAGTTTCCTTTGCCTCTTTCTCTTTGAGGGATTGCAAATGATAATTTAAAGAAACAGTGTGTGAAAGACGCCTTCAGTCACAGGAAAGCTATTTCCATCTTGTAAACTGGGAAGTCGCGTTAGGTAAGACAAAAAGGATCCTGTATGATCTCAGTGGAGACATGGCCCTATTTTCCAGATTAATGTCCCATGTTGCTCTAGCACACACAGGGAACCATTTTTACTGAACCTTTTTTGTTTCGTAGGGAGTAACAGAGGAAAACAATTAAAAGTAATGGTTGTTACCCTGAGAAGCAGCTCCCTGTGAGAGGCCTGCTTTAACCTACCTGAGGCACATCACTTAAGCACACACTTAAGTCCAATGCTTAAGTCCATATACTTTAGTCCAATCTTTAGTTTGGGCTGGAAGGACCTCCAACATCATCCAGTTTCTACATCCCTGCCATAGGCAGGAGCACTTTCCACTAAGCCTGGTTGCTCAAGCCCCATCCAACAACACTTCCAGGTGATGAGATGTCCACATCTTCTCTTGGCAAACAGTTCCAGTGTCTCACTATTCATAAAGAATTTCCTTTTTACATTTAATCTAAATCTACCCTTTTCAGAGTAAAACCGTTATGCTGAAGCCCACATGTCATTTTAAGTGATCAGGACCCTGCATTAAGGCACCTCTGTAGCTTATCTCCAAAGTTTGTGAAGAGAAGAGCATATCTTAGAAGGGGAATTCTAGGTGTCCATTAAAGGGTTCCATGGAGACTGCCCTTCCTAAAGGACCTCAATGTTTGCTGATGACAACTGACAGAAAAGATTTGGGCGAATTTCAACACCCAAAAAAATCACAATCCCCAAGCCCCTCCTTCCATCATCACACCCTGGATGTGGCTCTGTTCATTGTGTGCCTGGCTTGGTTTGGGCAGCCCCACTGTGATCCAGCACAGCAAGGAAAGGAGGCACCAGAGTTCCCTGAGGGACCCAATCCTGGAGAAATTCTGGGAACACACCCACCTCTCACTCAGAAGATCACACCCTTCAAGAATGCAGTCGTAGTAGCTTTCTTGTTTTAAATGCAGCTGGCAGGGGAGGAGGCAGCAGTGACAGTGCCCTGTGCTCCTGTAATAACCCCAGGATTAAAGCACTCACCCAGGAACCGGGACACTGGGTCCTGGGCCCTCCTCAGCCCCAGGGGTTCAGAGTTCCCATTTCCCAAGAAACCACCCTAAACTATGAGTTATTGGGTGAGGGTGAGTTCTGGGGCATGGGAAGGAGAAAGTATTTATTTCCTCCTTCAAACTATGTTGATGAGTAGAGAGAAAGCAATGAAGGAGACGTGGCACCCCAAGCTGACTTTCAAGCAGAGCACGTGTCCATATCCTAGGGTTTAAAAAGAGGACTGTCCTAAATTTCAGTTTCCACTTTTTCTTTTTTTTTTCCTGCATTAGTGTTTTGCACCACAGAGCTATGGACTGAGATTTGAAGGATGTAGAGGGTATAATCTCTAGGAGAAAACACTTTATTCATTAAATGCCTTTCTGACTCACTCAGAAAATTGTAACTCCCCCTTCCTAAACCCAAATCTCATACTGTGTGTAGATAAAGAGACATCAGGCTGACACAAAAGGGGAAATGCCCCACAAGCCCAGCATCTCTTTCTCCTCACAAAGGGTCGTGGGAATCTCTTCATCTTTCCTGCACAGTCCCACAGCTTGACCAAGGAATGCAGAAATGCTTTCTCCACCCAGCGTCACCTGCAGTCCTGTGGTTGGGGTACTCCCATGGCAATTGGGAAACGTAGGTTTGAACCTCCCAGGCAGAGGCAAACCCAAAACTTGTCTTGCTTTTCTTGGGCAAGTGGTTTTAACCACTGAACTACAACAAAAATGGCGAGAGGCTCCTCCTTTTCCTTTAGTGACTGTGTTTTTTGAAGGGAGCAAAGCAAAGCTGACTTTGCCTAGTCCTTTGAAGACCTGCTCAGGTGAAGCCTGGCACCTATTTGTCCCAGCCATGTTTCCCTACAGCCCTGGTTTAGGCACCTCCACTTGGTGTTTTCTTTCTTGACAATTTATTGCTCAGTGTTGGGCTTTGGGAGTATTTTTCTAAAGTATTAAATGCACTTCATATACTGATATGAGGTCTTAACACTGATTTGGGGGTCCATTCTAGGCACAGGTAGTGCTATGAGTTGTCCCATTTGGAATAAGCATTAAACACCCCTATGTTAGCACCTTCTGTAAGTAACAAAATTTTCCCTGATGGTGAATCTCTCAGGATTGTGAGCTTTCTTTTCCAGGTCTACCCTTCAAAGCTAAAAACAAGCAGGGTAAGCACAGGGCCTCTTCCAGCAGGATACCTCAACCCATGTGTATGACTTCAGCCAGCTCCAAGAACAGCTGGGAATGCAGTGCCTCCTATCCTGGTCTGGATCAGGCCTTAAGGACAGAGTTGAAACTTCAATAAAGGTTTTTATGAAGGAAGGAGGGATAACATACCACAACAGAGATGCCATTTCAAAAAATTGAATGACTTAAGGCAGATACTCGGAAACCATAGAGGAGACTGTGGGATGGCCTGGATCCTCAAAATATTCTGCGTCCTGGCTCAGACCCAGTTGGGCAATTCAATGCATAGCTCATTTATGGCATATAACCAGGTTCAGTGGGACCACTCCTGCTTACTGTCAAGAATGGGTTTAAATGTGCAGCAGGGTGCAAGCCCAAACAGTCAATACTTTGCCTAATTTAGCTTAAAAATATATAATAGGGAATAATGCCTGGCAGTGGATGCATTAGAAAAGTGAAACTTCTTATCTGCCAGCATATTTTACAATAATACCAGCTTGTGACTTATCCCATATGTTTACTTAGGGTAGAAAAGTGTCCTGAAATGCAAGTAAATATACAGGTGTGAAATGAATTGACATAGTTTTCTTCATTTGAGAGAAAAATACATTTCTGATATCACTATATCACTCTCTCTTACTGCTGTAATATGCCATGGGAGAATAAGCCAACACTTTCCATTTCTTGTCTTTTGAAGTTAATTTCCGATCCTAACAGTAAATCAGAGTTCTGTAATCTTGCTGATACATTACAGGGGAATGAAAATTCAATTTTTAATGAGATCTTTACTTAAAAAAAACAACTTACAAAAATGAAGAAAGCTGTGTTCAATCAAAAGTGAGGCCTTGGCATGCGATGGCTAAGTTTAGAATGAAAAGTAACATCAAAGAGATGTCTTTTAGTTTAATTTCAAATAGCACATGCCACCTTGGAAGGGATAAATTCTGGAACATTTCTTTAAAATCTAGAAATTGTCATTTAAGCCTAAGGAAATCTAAATAATAAGCAAAATATAACATTCACTGATGAGCAAACATAAGGACATCAAAATCTGTTTGTGGTCATCAGGAAAAGTAACACATATACATAAAATAATCACAAAATCATGCTCAGTATATCCAGTTGAAGGATGTTGCCTGAAAATCCCTATGTGCTACATTTCTGCTGCCTGACTTTCGATGGTATTACTTGAATAAAATCCCAGAAATATTTTTGAATTTGGCAAATCCCTTCTGCCACATATCATTTATGGGCACTTTGAGCATCTTGTGAGCTGCACAGGAAAAAAATTGCCAGGGTCATCTAGGAATTGGCAAAATGTGCATGCAAAGTGTTTCTTCCGTTGTGAAAACATGCATAATGTCTAGACCCAAATAGTGCCTTCCACACTGATGGCCACTTAGGCATTTTCTGCAGGATCTGGCCTTTGAAATTTACAGGTCCTGGCTGCAAAAGAAGCATGAAGAGAGATTCAGCTGGATAATTCTTAAAATCCATGAAAGTTGATGGGCTCTGGTAACGAATGGAAATTAAGAATGCCGTTTTGCACACAACAAATGTGACATCATGCCTACTTCCCAAGAGGCAATTAAGGTCAACAATCAGCTTTCATGGATGTTAGCTCTGACTCAAAACACTTTCCAAAAGAAAAAAAACCAAAACCACCAAGCCCACTTCCCTTTGGTGTGACAACCATTTTTACGACAACATTTTCACGCTAGCATGAGCTCCTTCCTGTCATTTTTCAGGCTGAAGAAAGCAGCAGCCCTCAGGCAGGAACCCATGAAAAGTCACACGCCATCCCAAAGCATCCAGGCCACAATTCCAAAAAAGGTCAATTTGAAGTGGGAATTGGACTTTGGGCCTATTTTACTTCAATATTTACTTTAACTGGAAAATCCGTCTCATGTCCAGCTGAGCAGCAATGTCAGAGAGAGGCTGCAGAGACCCCTCTAGAAGAATTATCCACTAAGCAGATAAAAACTAATGTCTATGACAAACAACAACCTTTTGTCAAATCAGCACATTTTAAAGACCACATTTTTTCTCAGCCTAGGCCGCGATTCCTATTTGTGCTTTCATACCATTGCTTTGAGACCTGATAAGATGCTATCAACAGGCCCTCTAAGTGCTCAAGAACCACTTTAAGGGGAATCACTGGGGCAGTTACCATAATCAGTGAAAGATATGGTATTTATTGATGGGAGATTAATATTGGCCACAATGCAATTGATTTTTTTCCCTGCAGCTTTATTTTCAAGTTCTTACAATGTTTTGTGGCCTGCTGTGGTCTTTCAGGTTTCTTTCTCTTTTAGATATGAATTTATTTTTGACTATCATTCTAATTGGTTGGAGTTCTTCCAAGAGTCTCCAATTTAATCTTAGCATGTTTGATATAAATTGCCCTAATTTGATTAATAGAAGGAATGACGAGTTGAAGAAGCTGTGAAGCAGGATCTTTGTGCTATCAAGTTTCGACAGAAACATCCTAGATGTAGTAAGGCAGATTTTTCCATCTAAGGCTGATGTTTCTGAAAGAGCCACAAAACTAAAATCTAGACCGAATGAGAAGAGAGGTATGCCTGCATTTTAGGTGCTTCAGATGGCAAAAGAAATCCAAAACCTGGAGTTTGGCTACTCAGCTCTCCTTTTGGAGGTCAAACACTTTTGGCGGAACGCAGATCAGCCAAGAAAACTGAGTCATTGAGCAGCTTTAAGCCTTCCTGCAGAAATGCAGAGCATGAGGCGGAAAACAAAGGGGTGAGAGGAAGGGAAGACACCATTTTATAATAAATTTCTTCCCTTAAGTTCCTTCAAAGGCTACAAGCAGTCAAAACTTGGGATATTCTTTTAATGGGTAAGTGTATATGGAGTTGAGTACAGTGTCAGACAGCTGCCAAGTAGATGGAGCAACTACCCATGAAGTGGGAAAAGGTGTTTCTCGATAAGAGAGAATGCTCTATGTGGGAAGAGAAGACTAGAGAGAATGCCCCATGTGGGGTGACATCCTGCCAGGGCCATTGAGGCCTCTTCTTGGACCTCAGGAGCACCAGATGCAGAATCATAAAATCACAGAATCTTGAAGTCATAGAATGATTTGGGTATGAAAGGATCTTACAAATAATCTCATTCCAACCCGCTGCCATGGGCAGGGACACCTCCCACTAGATCAGGTTGCTCAGGGTCCTGTGCAAGCTGGTCTTGAACACTTCGAGTCATGGGGTATCCACAACATAAGATCACAAAACAGGGCTGGTTGCTGAGTGGGGATTGAAGGTCTAGGCCACTTAGACAGTGGCACTTATATATTTGTGTCCTTTTTTCTTACTAAAGCTTTGGAAATGCTGCTTTTACTTACTCCTAGGCAGCCATAAACCAATATCAAGTAGGTCTCTAAGGATGAAATTACAGTCAAGAAATTACTAATATGCAATGATTTTTTGAGTGCCAAGAATCAGACCTGGTGTTCACTGCATGGTGCTCAATGAATCTTAAAACAGAAACTTTCTGGGGTAACTTTAGCAAAAAGAAAAGTTTCCCAAATATTTTTTTTTAATTAGACTTAGAAAGCAGAAATTTAAATATTAAAATCTAAAACCAAATTTTTAAATTGTTTGAGAAACAATTGTTATTGTTTTTATTATCATCATCATTGTTGTTGTTGTTATTATTATTATTATTATTTTAACACATTTTAACTTTGCTATGTAACAAATATTGAGGGGAAAAAAGTCTTGCTAAAGGTGTCTTCTAACAGACAAACCTGTGAGTTTTGAGAAGTTCCATAAAATAAAGGAAGATATTTCTTAAACTTAAAAAAAAAAAGTTTTTTATTAAAAGACAAGTCTTTTAAAATAAATGGAGGTATTTTCAGACTCACTTTAGAATTAAGGAGAATCAAAATCAAAAGACAATTATTTTTTCCCTTGCCTTTAAGTATTTCTTCAGTTCTGCTTGTCTTTGAAAAATGCAAAACACTCTCTTGCCTGCCAAAAAGCCCCTTGTGGCAAGCACAATGCCTTTGCTGGACAACATGAGGACATATAACTTCCCAACCTTGCATTCTTTGCACACACAAAATTCCCATTGCTTTCACTGGGAGTTCTGCATAAAAGGATGGAGTCCCCTGGTTAATGCAAGAATATGAAATGGGAGAAAGTGCTTACTGTACTGAGAATATGCATCTGAATTGGTTTTATCACAGCTGGCAGGGCTGTAAAAGAAGTTTATGCGCAATAAACAGCTCTTGTGGTTAGAGTGACGTTGTTCATTCTTAGCCCAGAATTTGGAAGGAGTTATTATTTAATAAAGTTTAATTTGATGAAGAGAATATTTTTAACGCCCTAAACGGCACTCTATGAAGATGACTGATAGGCCCAGCCCACTCACAGAAAGAAATGCAATTAATTGGTTTAATGAACTCACCACATTAATTAGCTAACGTCTGTGTAGTTTCAGAATGCAGTTGAATGGGCAAATCCCGGAGAAGTTGTGCTCTGGACTAATTCTCCCCAAAGATACCTTTGTGCCTCTCCAGATGCAGTGGATGGTTACCAAAATGGTCAGGTGGGATGAACTTAACACTTTCCTTGTGTGTAGAGCCAGCAGCTGGAGGGTTCAGTTCCATCAATCCCAAAAGGGAGAGGGGAGATGATGGGAGATGAGCTAATGGCATAAAAATGGGTATTTCATGACAGATACAATAAACAGCAATTTTCTGCATGTTGCAGGCCATGGAATGCCTACGAGCACTGGAATATAAGAGCACAAATATGGGTTTTCCAACCACCTGGCTTCCCTTGGACAGGTCTGCTCCTGCCAGGATGGACTGAGGGACACGTGCCAGCATAATTAAATGCTCGATGTGAGTCAGCATGGCCAGAGATGTCAATTCAAGTCTCAGTGTGTTCTCAGTGCTGGATTTTGGGACAGGACCCCTTTGAAGGTTCACTCAGAGCTGCCTGGAATGGACCTCACTCAGCTTGACCCTACTCTATTCCCACATGGAGTAGACAGGAATGGCTGGAAAAGCATCCCACACCTTCCCATAGAGGAAAAGGCAGGCTGAAAACAGGACAGGTACTAATGTTGATCTGACAAAGTGCAAGACCAGAGTTAAATGAGGGTCTGCAATGAACATGGCAGAAGATTTAAGAGGTCACCTTTCCCTCACCAGCCCCAAACTTGGTCTTGAAATACAGGAGCTGGGAATGGTTAAAAGATCCCTGGCTAAAATGGCACTAATGACATTTATGACCAGCTGGGATGAGGGCTACATTAGCTAATGTCTGCAGGTTGTTGGGAGGTCATCTGATAAGCAGGTGCCATAAAACATATTTTAGTTCACTTCCTTTTTAAATCTCCCTGGTGCAAAGTATATTTAGAACAGGGAAACCCCACAGAAGCAGGACACTAATATGTGACACAACTCTGCAGCCTCTCAATATCCTACAATTTTATCAGATGATCAAAGAGGAAGCAGTGAGCTGGGAGATGGAAGTAGTGCTCATTCACCTCATTTGGCTGCCTCGTAGTGGGAGTTTTGCTTGTGTGAAGACTGACGGATCAAGGGGAAGAAGGAAAAAAAAAAGACACGCTCAGTGTTAAAGGGAAGCCTGTTTATGCCTATAGGTAAGAAAGCTTGCTCAAGAATAAGTTAACTCTTGCTAGAGGATTATACCTGTAATGCTGGCAATTCTGGCCTCTGCATGAGCTGTAATATCTACTTGCATTACCTCACACAGTGTTATGGGCCTTAATTAATTAATGTTTGTAAAGCGCTTTGAAATCCTCGGATGAAAGGCACTATAGAAGTGCAAAGCAGTTATTAATATTAATATTGCATAAGTGGCTTGGCTCCCTTAGCACTGCAGAGCACACTAACTCCTGCAAGGGCTGCAGCCCTGAATCAGCAATCTTCACACCACCAGGCAGGAGCCTCCCTTCTGCCTCCTCCTCTGATCTCTTCTTTAGGACTTCCATGGACTCTTCTCCACAAATCGCCAACAGCCCTCTTATGTCTTCTCTCATGCAGGAGTGCAAGCAGCAAGAACAGCACTTTTGAACCTATCACCCCAGTCTGATCCTTTTCTGGGCAAGAAGCTGCAGGCTGAGCAGATCTTGGAGTGATTAAAATCTCTGAATTTGGGAGGTGGGGCTTTACAGTTCTGGTTTTCCCCTTGAACACAAGATGTTCGTAGTCCCACTTCTGCAATACAGAGACGAAAACAGTTGAATTTTGGTGTATTATAGAAACTTTAATACAAAATTGAGACCATCTACAATTTCAGTCATAAACAGAAAACAATCAAGACCTTTGGCAATGCTGGTGCCAGTCCAGATTTTTTTCATGTTTTAAAAGAATAAAAAAGCACTAAAATATGCAGCTTCTTTCCCAAAAGGTTATTTTTCTGGTGAAAATTTCCCACCCAAAAGCCATAACCATACATGTAAATTGAGAGTCCTCCACCTCTCACAGGAATTATTAGTGTGTTGGAAGAATGAATCCATATAATAAATTACATGAACAATTTTGTTAGTTAGATTCTCGTTTGATGGGCTGCCCTGGTGCATAACAATGACACAGGAAATTGAAAAGAAGGTAAATGTCACTTTATATACAAAGTCCATGAAATCATCTCAAGATCAGTCACTTACAGGTGATGAAGCAGCTCTAGGATGAATTTGGTCAATATAAATTCTGCCTAATTTGTCTTGAAATATTACCTCTGTGGTGAACTCTGAATAATGATGATAGTGAAATAACAAAAAAAAATAATGATAATATCAAACATACTGAAGATAATCCCATTCATGTTTACACATGAAATTAGAGGAGGTTATTTTTAACTTTGATGTGCAAAAATAAGCATTACTATTTGTTGCACAGTTGGCAACAAAGAAACACGCAGGTTCCAGAGCAGTAGTTGAATCTCCAGGCAGCCCCAACCAAAAAGCCTGCCCTTCTTTATTCTCTTATTTTTATGTCTTTCTAAAGACAATTAGGGATTGGTGAGAGGGGTTAACACCTCTGTAAGTTTACAGGACAAAGACATGGTCAATCATCTTTCTCCACCCCAGGGGAAAGGAATGAAAAACAATCTACAAGTGCAAAACAATCCTGGCCAGTTAGGAAAAACAAGGACCATGTTTATAGAAAAAGCATGGGAAACTTGTACTACAAAGTTACTAATATGGAACCCTGCAAAGCAGGGTGACAACTATTGACAAGTGAAAAAAAAANATTTGTCTTGAAATATTACCTCTGCAATGAGCTCTGAATAATACTGATCGTGAAATAACAAAAAATAATAACAATAATATCAAACATATTGAAGATAATCACATTCGTGTTTACACATGAAGTTAAGGGAGGTTATTTTTAACTTAGATGTGCAAAACTAAGTATTACTATTAACAAGTGAAAAAAATCATTAATTAGAGGAAAACAGATATTTGGTCATCAGAACTGAACAGTTTTCCCATCAATGCACAAACAGATCACAAACCAGTTCCCCCTGCAGTAGATGTACTGGCTGCCTATAGCATTAGCACTAGTTTGTACTTGTTTACATCAGTGAAGTAACATAGAAGTTAAAAACAAATTGGGCTAATGCACTTCAGCAAAACTCTTCTTGACTTTGAAGGAAATTTTATCTGCGTACAGAAGGCGAGCTTGACTCAGAAGTGAAAACAATACCCTGCCAGCTCCACGTATCTGCCTTCACAAAGGAGGCAGGGAGAGCTTCCCAAGCTCCTTACCACAAAGAGTATAACGTTTGCAGAGATTAGGAACTGCTGAAGGCAGCTTCAAATCTCAGTTTGTTACACGCTTTGCTGCAGTCTTGCTGTAAGGCAAAAAAAAAAAAGGTGCTTCGTCGCACCGAGCACATTTGCTAGAGTGAAGGAAATGGTGCGTAGGATGTTTTACCAAAAGGAGAGCAATTTGGCCCAGCCCAGGAGTCAGGGCACCCAGGTTTCTTTCTTGGCTCTGCCACTAACTTCTTACATGGCCTTGGGCAAGCTGTGCAACCTTGAAAGCCTGCTCACCCCCAAAAATAAGGATGATTATAGGAATTAGAAGGCAATTCATTAATGCATTAATTAACAGGCGGTAGGATGTTAGAGACAGAGCTGTTCTGATTCACCCTGGCAGCCAGACAACTCCAGTCCTATCAGCACCACTGCAGGGGCTTCCCTCCCCAGTGAGACCCCGGGAGCAGGGCAGGGGGAGAGCACCAGCGAGGCGGGAAGGGAATTCAGCCTCAGCAACTCAGAGTTGCCCTTTTTTTCTCAGGCAGAGGGAACCGGGAGAAGGGCACGGATCTCCATTGTTAGCAAAGAGCCCGTCCCATGAGACAGCTTGGGTTGAGATTTATTTTTGTTGCCATTTAAATTAAGTATATAGGCAATCCTGAGGCTGTTTGGACCAGATCCAGCATGTGCAAGCACCATGGTTGGAACAGGGTGGGAACTCTGTTTGCGTTCAGACAGACAGAGGAAGCACTTTAAGCTGTGCCTATAAGACAGATGCCAGGGACCTATACTGGAAGGTGCTGAGCAGGCACCAGTTAGCAGTGAATATGATTTCTCTCTATAAATACATCCTAGGGAGGGGAAGGTGGGCAAGCGTCATGGAGGGAAATGAGGTATTTAAGCAAAAGGACAGTGTTGGCACAAGAACAAACTGGCTATAAGGCTGGAAATTTGAAGATTTCTAAACATCAGAGGAGTGAAGTTCAGGAAAAGCCTTCCATGAGANGCTTTACTTTGTCCTTGGACTACTCGCGTGTCATGTGTCTGTCTCAACTGCGACACACTGGCAGTAGGTTAATGGCTGTGACCTAGGAGGTGGTTGCTGGCAAGAGTAAGGGTGTGGTGGATTTCAGAGCAGAGACTGACCCTTCCAGGAATGACTCCCAATAATGACAAAAAATCAAGAGAGTTTCTTTGGGTTTACAGTAAACTGGAAGTGGGCAGGATTTGGCTTGGTATGCTGAAGCCCTTTATCCAGACAATATTTGCTTTCGCCAACAATTGTTTTGCTGCCACTTTTCAAGGGTCTTCCTGGGAGAGGCAATCAATGCCAGGTTAAAAGGAAACCATGAGACACATTGGCACTGGGACATGAGGCCAAATCCTTTTTTCTTTCTGAGTGCGAAGCTTCTGTTTGCTCTTGTGTAGCAGAGGACTTAAATAAGCTGTCAATGTTATGCTGGGCTTTGCTTGTGAAAGGACAGGTTGTGCTATCAAAATCATTCCTGCACCAGGAACACCATCCTGAAAGAGTAACATAAAGATCAGGTTCCTTCTCTCTCCAGGTATCAAACAGCCTTCTGGAACCACCAGAAGTCTAGATATGAAGGCAGAATAAAAACAGTAACAGTGGAGCAAAAAATACAAATTCCAATCATTAATTCGTTATCATTTCTCAAGGGGATGGATGCTCATTGCAGAGTAGTGCTGTCATCACTGGAAAGTGGGGATGCTCAGCACCTCCTCGGGATACATCCTTCAACAAATGAAAGATCAGTGGGGATCTGCCAGAACCAAAGTGGGCCCCATATACACTGGAATAAAGAGGTGACAGGTAGAGCTGTTAATCATCCCAGTGATAACCAACTGGCTGGCACCATGGAGCAACCTTCCATAATAGCTTGAGTCTCATCACTCAAGCATTTGTATAGAAGACATAAAAGCAAGAGTTGTTTGCAATTCATTTTATACCCCAGTGCTGCTCTCAGAGCTTGCTCCTGGGGATGCTCTCCCTTCAATGAAAAATGTTCCAGAGCAGTAATTCCCACTGGTTTTCCAGTCGAGACTGAAATGACTCCATCGGTGACGGTACACTGGCCTGTACGTGGAGCCTGGTAATGTGAAATTGCTGTGCACTGCCTCTCTCTCCCAGCCACATTTATAATGCTTATTAGGAAAGCCAGCAGCTGCTGGGGCTGCTGTAACCCTGTTGTCAGTGTCTCTCTTGAATTGCCTTGGCTTGTGTTTCCTACTCAGGCACCCAAGGGCAAGGTTATGGGGTTCCCTCCTATTCAGACATTATTATTATTATTATTATAGCTGTTATTATTATTATTCATTACTAATATTAATTATGCAGCATGTGGTAGTGCCTAGGAGCCCCAAACCATGGCCCAGAACCACAGCACACCCAGCCCTTCACATGCACTGAACAGATTCCCTGCCCCAGAAAAAGTGCATGAGCTTGTAGTGGAGTAACAGAGAGAAGAATTTGCTACCTAAAGGCCAAATTCACCACATCATGAAAAAATGCACCTCCCTTTAAGTACATCTTTACACCACAAAACACATCTGCACAAGCTAGAGCAGAATTCACCTCCTTGAAGGGCAGGGATGGAATAAAGACAGATCCTGGAAATGAGGGTTGTGGATTTTTTATTACACTGTCATAAGGTTGAGGACTAGAGATTTGGATTGGTTTTTCAAATCAGAAATTTTATCACTAGTGCTGCTGAAAGCAACAGAAGCCTTGGAGCCTGATGGCAGCCAGAACCTCATGGCACCCCTCAGAAAGTGAGAGTCCCAGGGTTGTATGCAACCGTGGGATCAGACGAAACAAAAGACAGCACACTTCCAACCCCCCGCCTTGTGACTTCAAAGTCACATTGATCAAAGATCTGGAAAATGTTTAATACCTCCCAATTTTTCCTATTTTCAAATTTATTTGTGATATGGTTTAGTGGGCATGGTATTCAGTCGAACCTCCCGTATTGATTAAAAAGGTAAGTCATACAATTAGTTTGGATTACTGCATTTCATTACTTCCTTAGGATTTAGTCTGTAGCAATTAGAGAATACACATTTTGCACGTAACGTTTCACAACACAGCCTGACACCCGCGATGAGCCCAAGGATCCGGATCCTTCCTGCCTCTGCTGCAGAAACTTGCCAAATTACTTCACTTCTNCTGAGTCATTGACCGGGTTACACTGATCTCCAGGTATCAGGGTGATACCTGGTGAGAACATTTTATATTTGCCCTAAAGACTTTATAGAGTAATCAACAACAACAGTAGCAAAATCAAAACCAAACAATCCTTTGAGCAGAGAATCTTGGCTATTTTCCTGTTGTACAGCTGGCAACAGAAGAAACACGTGGGTCTCAGAGCAGCAGTTGAATCTCCAGGCAGCACCGACCAAAAGCCCCGCCCTTCTTTATTTACCTATTTTTATATGTTTCTAAAAACAATAAAGGATTGGTGAAAGGGGTCAACACCCCTGAAGGTTTACAGGACAAAGACATGGTCAATCATCTTTCTCCACCCCAGGGAAAGGAATGAAAAACAATTCCACAAGTGCAAAACAATCCCGGACGGTTAAGAAAAACAAGGACCATGTTTACAGAAAAAGCATGGGAAACTACAGTTACAGTGTCACAACTTATGGGGCCCTGTAAAACCAGGGCAACATTTTCCCTCCTTTTTAGTGGATGAAAGTGATTATGAGCAAGAGGTAGTTTCAGCCTAAGCCCCTTCTCCTTTAGTTCCATGGAGCAATAAACATATTTGGCTACAGGAATAATTAGTAAATATTGTAACAATAAATGGGAAGGTGTATCCACTTACCTTACATGCAGAATGAAGTATCATTTTGAACATGTTATAATAATTATTTTATCATCGTTATTATAATAATGTCGACTTTATAACCCAGAAACCCAGTCAGGGGCTTAGTAATAAGCAAATCTCCAGTCTAAATAGAAAATTTCATCTCTTTTGGCTCCCTAGGTAGTCAACAGAGGGAGAAATATTTATCTAGGAGACAAAACTACTGTTTCAAATCATCACTCTTGAAATACCTGAGATTCATCAAGTGTCAACAGAGGTTTCAAAGCAAAGAGAACAGATATTATTTAACAGCTGGGAAAACCAAAGCACAGCAGGATCAGGGGCTGTGCCTTTGTTCTCAGTCCTGCTCTAAACCAACATCCTGCCTGTTGAGTACCACTGCATTTGAAGCCACAGATGTTTTCCAAAAAATTCATATAATGATAGAATCACTAAGGTTGGAAAAGGCCTCCAAGATCATCAAGTCCAACCCTTAACCCATCACTGCCAAGTCCACCACAAAATCATGTCCCTAAGTACCACATCTGCAAGCTTTTTCGGCACTTCCAGGAACAGGAGTCCTATCACCTCCCAGGCAGCCTGTTCCAGTGTTTGACAACTCTTTCAGTGAAGAAATTGTTCTTAATATTCAATCTAAATGAACCCTGGAGAAACTTGAGGCCTTTTTCTCTTGTGCTATTTCTTGTTACTTGGGAGAAGAGACCAATTTCCCCCATACTACAACCTCCTTCCAGGAAGCTTTAGACAGCAGTGAGGTCCCCCTTGAGCCTCCTTTTCTCTAATCTAGACAACTCCAGTTTCCTCAGCCACTCTTCATAAGATTTGTTCTTCAGACCCTCCATCAGACTGGCAGCCCTGAATCCACTTTCCCTCTCCCCACAGACATCAACTTCCAGGATAATTGGTGTTGTTGGATGTTCTTAGAAAGCTAATGCAGAATTTCCCAGCCAGGAAAGTTATTGGTACATTAGCATGACCTAATTCTGCCCACATTTCATTCTGTGCAGTCACCTCAAAGAGCTACAGCTGATGAAAGAACAGTGTAGGTGGTCTTGGTTCCCCCTTACAAATCCCATGGTTGAGCTCCTTCTTGGAAGCAAAAAAGCAGCCCAGCACAGTGGAATCATTGCACTCACAAAGTTTTGGTGTCTGTCTGTCCTGACTGGTTTCTACACACAAGCCTTTAGCCAACAAGGAGTGAGACTTC